>WNWK01037877.1:0-18234 GCA_009830355.1 Cherax destructor | reverse complement strand
GGGCGGGAGCCCCCCCAATACTAAGAACATAAAAAAGAAGGAACACTGCAGCAGGCCTATGCCCATGCAAGGCACGCCATGTATTTCCCAGGTTAGCCCAAATGACCCACCTAGTCAGGTCATATCCACTGAAAAGGAGCACAGCATCAGACCTAGTAGCACAAGCTAATCGGGTCCAGCCACCCCCACCCACACCCACTCATGTATTTATCAAACCCTATTTCTATTTTCCCTTTTAAAATGGGAGGAAATGACATGACATCAATGAACCCCTGGTGTTTGCCACGCATTTGCCGCTGGTGCTCAATTGAACTGGTCTACAAGGTACTGGGGCCCAGTTTTTTTAATACTGTACACCAAGTGTTGACCCATTCTCTTGTGTCTAGGTGACTGGCCCTATTCCCCCAAATTTGTAGGAATAAAAAATAAAATGTAGATATACGTCGGAGCGCCGCAAGAAAAATACATCTTTTTGGGACAGTTTAACCCTTTTACATTAGCCCCCCCAAAATTAAATTTCTCTGTCCAAAAAAAAAAAACTTCATAAATGGAAAGAATTTTTTTCAAGAAGACACCAGAAGGGGTTTTTTTTGATGGAAAACTTGGGAATTACACAGGCACAAATTGGGGGTCTGGGAGCAATTTACACATTGGCAATTTTGCCAATTATATTGCCATGCAACTAAATTTTAGCATGTTGCTTTCTTCCGTTCTGTCTACTGGACGAAACACCCATTCAATTATTTAACTGCTCTATAAAAAAAGTCGGGCCCTATTTTGAAACACTTGCCTTCCTTTTTGAGTTTTTTTTATCACACAAATAGATTTACTCATTATTCAGATAATAAAACATAACCAGGAATGTTTGGTTATGGTTTATGGTGTTCCAAAATTGAATCAAACCTATTAGTCACTTCTAGGTCTGTGCTGTAGTATTACAGATTTGAACTCTGGGGGTTAAAAACTGTGTGAGTTCAGCTACCAGATAAGCAGTGAGAATGGGTCTATGGGTATACAAAAAAACCTCCCATGCAGGAACGATGGGAAAAAAAAAGACAGGGAAATTTTGGGTTTAAAAAACTAGTGACTTTGGGTGTATTTTTTGATTGTTTTTTTTTTGTATTCTCAGTTTCTTTGGGATCAATTAAGGATGGAGGAAAATTTTGGGAAAAAAGATGATTTTGATTGGTTTCATTAGAAAAAATTGAAATTGAGCTCAAAGGAACCGAAATGTTTGATTTTTTCCATATTCCAGAGGACACATATTTTACTCATCCAATACATGTCCCAAATGGTCAATCTAACACAAATGCACTGACACTATTTATACAAGTATTACAAATGCAAGGGTGAATCCAAAATCTTCTATTTTTTTTGTGAATAAAAAATTTAAAATGGAAAGCAAGTGTTAATTTGAGGCCTGGGGACATAATAAAATCAGAGGAAATGTTTTAGTCCCAGGAATATCTACACTGTTTATTCTGAACCCATTTTGAAATTGGAAATTTTTTTTAATTTTTGGTGAAACGTCCAAATTCCCAATTTCTGATCACTTTATTGACAGTTGAAATTGGTAAAGGGACATTTTCTTTCCAGTCGAAGACTGGATGGAAAAGTGAAAAAGCAACGAGTTTGGTCGATAGAACAATGGAATTAGACAAAAAAGTTAAAATGGGCAAATCGCTGATGTGTAAATACCCCCGAACCATTAATTTTGAAGAGCATAATTCCATGAGTTTTAACGAAACTTAAATTTTTTGGGTTTCATTCCCTTTTAAAAAAGATTTTTTCATTCCATAAAAATGTTAAAAGCAGGGGGATAAAATTTGGAGTGGATGGTACATATTTTTGTTTAATAAATGTATGAAAGAGGGAAGGGACTAGGGATTGGCAGAGAGCAGAAGTTGTTTTTTATAAAGGGGAAGGGAAAGAGAGACGCCCCCTTGTTTAAAAAAAAAATTTCGAGTATGCCCTAGGCTGGCACCATTGGGCCCGTCCCCTGATCCGTGTTTTTTGTGATTTCCGATCTTGTGTGCGTGCGAACTTTAGACTGTGCCAGTGAACATAAGGTTCATCCTCCCGTGTTTGAACCAAACTAGCAGAAAAAAAGATACACGCATCAAAAAAAAGAATTAGTGTGCAATACCTGCCCGAGTATACTTTCAAGAGGGGACGGGGCTTAGTGTACCGTGTGCAAAAAAAAAATATGAACCTTTTTTGCCGAGGAAAGAGTCCTCTAAGATAATAGAGTGTCATATACAGTCATACCTTTTTTTAATGATGGCGTTGGATACCATAAATTCATTAGGGTACATTTTTTTGTCAAAATATTACCCCACATGATTGATTTGGTTTGAATTGCCCGGGCGCGTCCCGCGGGCGCCCCGCTGCGGGCACCCAGAGAGCGTCAGTGCTATTGCCGCGGAGCGATAATCCTTTCCCTGAGGGATGCACTAAAACTGAAACACACGAAAACTGAAACCATTTTCCCCATAAAAAATAATGGAAATTCAATTAATCCGTTCCAGAAACCCAGAAGTCTGAAATTTTTCTGTTTTGGGGGCCTTAAAGATATATTTACATGCACAAATGAATGAACTGAATGTGATACTTACCTTTATTGAAGACTGATGTTGCTGGATGGAAGAGAGGAGGAGGGAGAGGGAAGAGACTCTAATTCTTGGAAGGGAATCCTCCATAAGGACTCCAGGTACCAAGTCCTCATCTGGGGTCACTTCCTTCTTTGTCTTTTAATCCCACTAGGACCAGCTTGTGAGTCTTGCACACCTGTGGCACTAAATATCTGTCCAGAGAGCTCTGTGTCTGGCATCTCTTTAAAATGTCCCTATAATGGGAAAAGATATTGTCATTGAACATGTTGATGAGATGGATTGCAACATCTTTGTCAGGGTGATTTTCCTCCACAAATGAAATCACCTCACTCCACTTTGAACAAGCGTCCTTAATCTTTGAAGAAGGCACCTTACATCTCTCTTCCTCCTTCACTGAAGCAATTTCCTCAGATCTGCTTTGATGTTGTTGCAGCTCGAGCACTTGCAGCCTTTCAGTGGTTAGATCTTCATTGTGGTCCTCCACCAACTCTTCCACATCCTAGCTACTCACATCCAACCCCATGGAAGTCCCCAATGCCACAATACTTTCCACAACTTCCATAGGCTCCTCAGGGTCAGCCCCAATCCCTTCAAAATCCCTCTCTGGGACACAATCTGGCCACAACTTTCTCCAAGCAGAGTTCATCATCCTGGAAGTCACTCCTGCCAAGCTTTATCTATAAGGCCTATGCAATGGAAGACATCGAAGTGATCCTTCTATAACTCTTTAGGGTCAGTGCAGTGTCATTGGTCACATTAAAGCACCTTTGAAACATTGCTTTGGTGTACAGTTTTTGAAGTTTGCAATGACCTGCTGGTCCATGGGCTGGATGAGAGGAGTGGTGTTAGGAGGCAAGAACTTCACTGTTACAAATTTGAAATCCTTAGACATTTGGTCTTCCAAGTCTTGAGGATGAGCAGGAGCATTGTCCATTACCAGGAGGCACTTAAGTGGCAATTTATTGTCCAATAGATATTTCTTCACACTGAGGCCAAACACTTGATTAAACCATTCCAGGAAAATTTCCCTAGTGACCCATTCCTTAGCGTTAGACTTCCACATCACACACAATTTACTCTTGTCAACACTGTATTTCTTGAACACTCTGGAATTTTCAGTGATACACTAGTAAAGGCTTCACTTTGAAATTCCCACTAGTGTTACCACACAACATGAGAGTTAGCCTGTCTTTCATAGGCTTGTGTCCTGGCATTGCCTTTTCCTTGGCATTTTCTTCCAAAAGAGGCCTGTTTCGTCACAATTAAACATTTTTTTGGGGTTTGAAATTTTCAGCCCCTACATATTCTTTAAACTCGCGCACAAATTTTTCAGCCCCTTGTTTATCTGAACTGGCACCCTCACCATGCCTTACAACACTGTGTATGCCACTTCTCTTCTTGAATTTTTCGAACCAGCCTTTGCTGGCCTTAAATTCATCAACATCATCACTGGTTCCAGGCATTTTCTTGACCAGATCGGTATGCAACTGCCTTGCTTTTTCACAAATTAATGACTGCACAACACTGTCACCCCGCTAGCAGTTTTTCGTTTATCCACACCAACAACAATTTCTCCATATTTTCCATTGTTTGTGATCTCTGTTTCGTTATTGTATTCACCCCTTTCGCAACATTAGCTTCAGTGATTTCTTTTCTCTTAGCCACAATGGAACCGATGGTTGTTGGGGCCTTCTTGTATATACTGGCGAGCTCGGCAATACGTACACCACTATCATATTTTTCTATTATTTCTTTCTTCAGTTCTACGGTGTTCCTCACTTTCTTTACCAAAGAACTGACACTAGGAGCTTTCTTTGGGCCCATGGTAGCTTATTTAGTAGTCACACACAATAATCAAGGGCCAAAAAACAATGAATTGTCAATAAATGTTTTGTATGAACTGGGATGATGTTCACTCAAGCATAAACAATGCTACACTGCGTGGCAATGTGCATGGGAGGTGCGTGGGTGGCGGTCTACGGCCTTTGTATGTGTGGGGCACTGTTGGACAGGTTCCGTACCAAGCACGAAAACGGAGAAAATCACACGAAAACGGAGGGAAAATTTCCCCGAAAAAACTGCACGAAAACTGAAACACACGAAAACAGAGATACAGTCAACCCTCCGTTTTCGTGCTTAATCCGTTCCAGAGGGATCGACTAAAACCGAAATAAACGAAAACTGAAGCCATTTTCCCCATAAGAAATAATGTAAATTCAAATAATCCGTTTCAGACACCCAGGAGTATTAAAAAAATTTTTTTTTAGAGATTAAATATAGATTTACATACAGAAAAGAATGACAAATAAATTTAAAGCACTAATAACATGTATAAATGAACATTTAACATCACACTTGCCTTTATTGGCGACTCTTGTTGGTGTATGGAAGATGGAGAGGAGAGAGGGAGGCGAGTTTATTGTCAGGAGGCAGGACAAAATGCTTCAATTTGACACTAATATCAACTCTACGGCTTATTTATCTATCACAATTCATCTAATATGACATAATAAACAATATTAATAACATAGAAACATGATATATACTCTAGAATGAATAAAATATGTCATTATGTATGAGAGCACTGGCGGTAGTGTTGTTGTTGGGTATATAGGCCACTGCTGGTGGAGGTCGGCGGCAGCAGCAGGCCGCCACCAGCTCTATTCACACAATGTATATAATTTATAAATAAGAAATATTTACACTTTAATTTATAAATAAATATTACACTTTAATTTATAAATAAGAAATATTCACACTTCTATAAATAAGAAAGATTTACACTTACCTTAGAAGAGATGTTGGCAGAGGGCGGCTCTAGTCTCAGTGTCCCTACATTCCTCAAACAAACAATGGAGGAGTTGTTTCGTGTCATCATTTTTCTATCGATTAATGGCTTAACTTACTTGCTACACTGTTAATGCTACATTTTATCACTGGCTGGTGCTATAGCCTTTATCGACTCCACTTTGATACTTTACTACGATTTATTTCTTTAATTCTATGGTGTTCCTCACTTTCTTTACCAAAGGACTGACACTAGGAGCTTTCTTTGGGCCCGTGGTGGCTTATTTAGCAGTCACACACAATAATCAAGGGCCAAAAACAATGGATTGTTAAGAAATGTTTTGTGTGAACTCGCAGGATAATGTTCACTCAACCAGAAACAATGCTACACTGCCTGAGAATGTGCATGGGAGGCAGGCTTGCGGGCTTTGTATGTGTGCTGGGCACTGTACAGGTTCCGTACGATGAACGAAAACGGAGGTAATCACCGAAAACGGAGGTAAAATTTCTCCGAAAAAATTGCACGAAAACTGAAACACACGAAAACAGAGATACACGAAAACGGAGGGTTGACTGTACTTCAATATGATGCTATTATCTACTCTATGGCTTATTTATCTATCGCAATTCATCTAATATGACATAATAATATAAATAACATAAAAACCTGATATACACTCTAGAATGAATAAAATATGTATGTCATTAATTATGTGGTGGCAGGCATTCTTGCTCCAGCTATGAAAATGTCTTCCCATTCTTTCCTCCTTCAGACGTGTTAGTATACAAGAGAAAATGGAGTTTGTAATGCTAACTGCATTAGATCACTTCTTTCATAAGAAAACTATAATGTACAAATGAACTGGTGTACGTACACCATTTACATACCTTGCAGAAGATAGGCAGAGCGGCTTATGCTGTCAGGAGTTTATTTCGTTTCGTTCTTTTTCTATCGCTTAATTGCTAAACTTTTAATGCTACACTTTGTCACTGAACTTAACTGCTTTAAACTCCACAACTTGCACCTGTGCTGGCATGCAGGAACACATTAAAATCACTAAGAGTGTGTTATTAGTCTTGAAGATGCCATATTAATAATGATAATAATAACACAATAATACCTAGGTAGTAGGTTCGTAGACAGCAACCGCCCAGGAAGGTACTACCATCCTGCCAAGTGAGTGTAAAACAAAAGCCTGTAATTGTTTTACATGATGGTAGGATTGCTGGTACTTTCATTTTTCCTTTTGCGCCACCCTGCCTCGGTGGGAAACGGCCGACGTGTTGAAAGAAAGAAGGATTGCTGGTGTCTTTTTTCTGTCTCTTAAACATGAAAGATTTCAGGAACATCTTGCTACTTCTACTTACACTTAGGTCACACTACACATTCATGTACAGTGGACCCTCGGTTAACGAATACCCCGGAAATCGTGCAATTATGTAAGTATAATTTTGTAAGTTCTGTGGAAGTGTATTTTGGGGTCTGAAATAGACTAACCTACGTGAAATTTTTCCTTAAGGGAGTAAATTCGTTCGGTAATGGCACTTGAGCAGACTTCAGGAGTGAAGTTTTTACGAAACTCGGGGGTCCACTGTACAAGCATATATATACACACCCCTCTGGGTTTTCTTCTATTTTCTTACTAGTTCTTGTTCTTATTTTCTCTCATCTCCATTGGGAAGTGGAACAGAATTCTTCTTCCGTAAGCCATGCGTGTTGTAAGAGGCGACTAAAATGCCAGGAGCAAGGGGCTAGTAACCCCTTCTCCTGTATATACAGTGGACCCCCGAGTTTCGTAAAAACTTCACTCCTGAAGTCTGCTCAAGTGCCATTACCGAACGAATTTACTCCCTTAAGGAAAAATTTCACATAGGTTAGTCTATTTCAGACCCCCAAAAATACACTTCCACAAGAACTTACAAAATTATACTTACATAATTGCACGATTTCTGGGGTATTCGTTAACCGAGGGTCCACTGTATTACTAAATGTAAAAGAAGAAACTTTCGTTTTTTCCTTTGGGCCACCCTGCCTCGGTGCGAAACGGCTGACGTGTTGAAAGAAAGAAAGAAAACACAATAATAATCACTCTGAGGCACATTAATAATAATTAATAATAGCGGGAATATTTTGAGGAACTTTTAAATGTCGATGAAAAAAGGGAAGCGGTAATTTCATGCACTGGCCAGGGAGGTATAACATCATTTAGGAGTGAAGAAGAGCAGGATGTGAGTGTGGGGAAGGTGCACGAGGCATTAAGTAGAATGAAAGGGGGTAAAGCAGCTGGAACTGATGGGATCATGACAGAAATGTTAAAAGCAGGGGGGGATATAGTGTTGGAGTGGTTGGTATTTTTGTTTAATAAATGTATGAGAGGGGGAAAGGTACGTAGGGATTGGCAGAGAGCATGTATAGTTCCTTTATATAAAGGGGAGGGGGATAAAAGAGAGAGTAAGAATTATAGGGGAAGAAGTTTACCGAGTCTCCATGTGAAAGTGGAACAGAATTCTTCCTCCGTAAGCCATGCGTGTCGTAAGAGTCGACTAAAATGCCGGGAGCAAGGGGCTAGTAACCCCTTCTCCTGTATACATTACTAAAGTTAAAAAGAGAAACTTTTGTTTTTCTCTTTGGGCCACCCCGCCTTGGTGGGAAACGGCCGATTTGTTGAAAGAAGAAGTTTACTGAGTATATCAGGTAAAGTGTATGGCAGGGTTATTATTGAAAGAATTAGAGGTAAGACAGAGAGTAGGATTGCAGATGAGCAAGGAGGCTTTAGAGTGGGTAGGGGATGTGTAGATCAAGTGTTTACAGTGAAGCATATATGTGAACAGTATTTAGATAAAGGTAGAGAAGTTTTATTGCATTTATGGATTTAGAAATGGCATATGATAGAGTGGATAGGGGAGCAATGTGGCAAATGTTGCAAGTGTATGGAATAGGTAGTAAGTTACTGAAGGCTGTAAAGAGTTTTTATGAGGATAGTGAGGCTCAGGTTAGGGTGTCTAGGAGAGAGGGAGATTACTTCCCGGTAAAAGTAGGTCTTAGACAGAGATGTGTAATGTCACCATGGTTAATATATTTATAGATGGGGTTGTAAAAGAAGTAAATGTTAGGGTGTTGGGGAGAGGGGTGGGATTAAATTATGGGGAATTAAATGCAAAATGGGAGTTGATACAGTTACTTTTTGCTGATGATACTGTGCTTATGGGAGATTCTAAAGAAAAGTTGCAAAAGTTAGTGGACGAGTTTGGGAAAGTGTGTAAAGGTAGAAAGTTGAAAGTGAACATAGATAAGAGTAAGGTGATGAGGGTATCAAACGATTTAAATAAAGAAAAATTGGATATCACATTGGAGAGAGGGATTATGGAAGAAGTAAATGTTTTCAGATATTTGGGAGCTGACGTGTCAGCGGATGGGTTTATGAAGGATGAGGTTAACCATAGAATTGATGAAGGAAAAAAGGTGAGTGGTGCATTGAGGTATCTGTGGAGACAAAAAACGTTATCCATGGAGACAAAGAAGGGAATGTACGAAAGTATAGTGGTACCAACAATCTTATATGGGTGTGAAGCATGGGTTGCAAATGCTGCAGCAAGGAGGAGGCTGGAGGCAGTGGAGATGTCCTGTCTAAGGGCAATGTGTGGTGTAAATATTATGCAGAAAATTTGGAATGTGGAAATTAGGAGTAGGTGTGGAGTTACTAAAATTATTTGTCAGAGGGCTGAAGAGTGGTTGTTGAGGTGGTTTGGTCATTTAGAGAGAATGGTTCAAAGTAGAATGACTTGGAGAGCGTATAAATCTGTAGGGGAAGGAAGGCGGGGTAGGGGTCATCCCAGAAAAGGTTGGAGGGAGGGGGTAAAGGAGGTTTTGTGGGCGAGGGGCTTGGACTTCCAGCAAGCATGTGTGAGCGTGTTAGATAGGAGTGAATGGAGACGAATGGTTTTTGGGACCTGACAAGCTGTTGGAGTGTGAGCAGGGTAACATTTTGTGAAGGGATTCAGGGAAACCAGTTAATTGATTTAGTTGGACTTGAGTCCTGGAAAGGGGAAGTACAATGCCTGCACTTTAACCCTTAAACTGTCCAAACGTAGATATACGTTCACGTGCGTAGCTGACCGAATATTTTGAGAAAAAAATAAATTGTTCTTTTTCTTTAACCCTTTCGGGGTCGGTGCCGTACTAGTACGTTTTACGAGCAGGGGTTGGTGCCGTACTAGTACGCCCAAATTCTAGCGGCCTCAATTTAAGCAGAAGACGTCTGGTAGGCATACATATGAAAGAATGGGTCTGTGTGGTCAGTGTGCGCAGTATAAAAAAAATCCTGCAGTACACACTGCATAATGAGAGAAAAAAAACTGACCGTTTTTTTCGATTAAAACAGCGACTTTGCAGTCGATTTTCGTATGAATTTATTGATGTATTCTCGTTTTCTTGATCTCATTTGATAGAATGGAAGATATATTACAGAAATAGAGATGATTTTGATTGGTATGACAATGACAAGTACCTTGAAATTGAGCTCAAAGTAGTGAAAATGTTCGATTTTTGACGATGTTCAAGAGTAAACAAATCACACCATGCGTCCAATACACATCAACTGGCGAGTCTTATATTCATGCACAAGTGCTCTGATATTATTTATACCATTTTTACAATGATGCAGTTGTATACATTACAGTAAATCTTCTATTTTTTGTGAGAATAAAAATTCAAAATGAAAAGCAAAAGTAATGGAACAGGGCCTGGAGACGTGACTAATGAACAGAGAACATGTTATTTTAGTGCCAGGAATGTCTGCCTTGTTTACTCTGGACCCTATTTTGAAATTGGCATCGTTTGAAATTTGTGTGAAATTGGAAAATTGCCATTTTCTGACCACTATTTTGGGTAGATGAAATTGGTAAATAGGCGGTTTCTTGTAGTCAATCGATAGAAAATGGAGTTCTAGCGAAATAGCTATAATTTAGGAGACTGAAACTTTGGGAATTTGTCGAAAATAGGCGCAAAGTGGGCAAAATCGCCGATGCGTAAGTGTCATGGCTACCGCTAACTTCGCGAAAGCATAATTCCGTTAGTTTTCGATCAAATTTCATAATTTTGGTGGCGTTATGATCGGAAAAACATTCTCTATCATTTCATTAGAAAAAATTAATTTTTTTTTTCCAAAAAATTTTCGACCCCAGGAACACTTTCCTTTGAGAAGGCCTGTCGACCCCCAAAGGGTTAAAATGAAGAGTGCATTTTGTTTGTGATTCCCACATGTTGTAATACTGCACACAATGAGTGCACAGACCCATTCTCTAATCTCTAGGCAACTCAGGCTTATCGTGGCAAGGTTAAAAGCATTTGAAAAAACGTAGATCTACGTTCGGGGCAGTACGCACGCGAACGTATATCTACGTTTGGACAGTTTAAGGGTTAAAGGAGGGGTCTGGGATAGTGACAGCTGGGAGGGACTATTCTCAGCTGTCGTATCTGAGTACCTCGCAAACCTTCTACACCTCATGTACTCATCTTGTTTACTCACCTCTCACTCTACATTAAGACTACAAATATTTTAAGGTAGTAATGAGTGTACTGTATATGCATTTTATCGTCTAGGGCACTTTAAATGCCAGTATATAATATGGGTGGGGTAGCCAGATGGGGGTTACATACCTACCACACTTTGATACCTACCTACCTTACTATTCACCTTGCACCCTATATGAAGACCATTAAGACTACAAATATTTAAGGTAAGTAATGAGTGTACTGTATATGCATTTTATCGCTCTAGAGCGCTTTAAATGCCAGTATATAATGTGGGGGTGGGTAGCCAGATGGGGTTACATACCTAAGAAAAAGAAAATTAAAATTTGTATCAAATAATTATTAAACTACACACGAGACTGATATCATCACCAGAACAAAGTTTTTTTTTAGGCCGTAAGAATTATACAGTATTTAGATACTGTTAAAGGGCTCTTGATACAAGGAATATGAGCTACCCTCCCCTTTCTCAGATCAAGCCCTAACCCTCTAATTCAAGGGACACAAGACCTTTAGGAATCTGACTCTCACGAATGGGGGCTACAATTGTACTTCAAAAGTATACAATTTGTTGAGGAAACTAGAAGATAATTCAATCCATCCTGGATTTTTATCAAGTGACCAGTATTATAGTGCTCTTCACATAATATGTCAGTCCTTGAATAGTAATGCAATATTACAGTGCTCTTCACATAATACAGTGGTACCCCGAGTTTCGGCCATAATTCGTTCCAGAAGGCTGTTCGAGTGCCATTACCGAACAAATTTGTTCCCATAAAGAATAATGTAAAGTAGATTAGTCTGTTTCAGACCCTTAAAAATACACTTACAAAAGCACTTACAATAATACACTTACATAATTGTTCGAGTTGGGTGCTGCACGAAACTTGGGGTACCACTGTATGTCAGTCCTTGAATAGTGATGCTAGCCCAGATTAAGGACTTAATGAGGAGCTAAGTAAAACTCAAAAGACATTATACAAGAAATAAATACCTCTGATATCCCACATGCACAACTCAATCTAAGGAAACTAAAAGCACTTAATAAAACATAGCAATGCATACTTACAAGCAATTTCTGAAAGACAATGGAGCACTTTTTTGCATAATGATCACCAAGAATGCGCTTTCTCTATAGAGAGTTCATCTAATGGATCCATGGGAATTGGGGCTAGAGAACCTGAGTCTGGCAGATAACACAGCGTGAGCATTCTTAAAAGATTCCTTGTTAGATAGCGGGGAAATGAGAACTGACCTAACCTTCCTGCTAGCCAAAGTACACTCTCACAACAAACATCTGACATGTTATGATCAAAATCTAACTTATGTTTTGAATCCTGATTTTCTGCTCCTTTATAAGAAGTTTTCAAAGAATCTTTATTATTTTCACCAATGTCAATACTAGTGATAAATCTATCTTTATCTAAGCGAAGTCAGGAAGTGATGTAGAATATTCCCCAGCAGATTTGATCACAGAAACACCAATTGGACCACATTTTGGAATATTAATGTTGGTTGTGGTAGATCCTGATGAAGCAGCATAAGCAGCAGCAAGAGGAGTGGAGTGTCTGGCTCACTCACTGACTCCTCCCTCACCACTCATGGAAGGTGAGTGTGGAGATGGACACAGAGAGGGAATAGATCCCATTCCTTCCTGCAGTGACACTTCATCCAGACTTAAAGTCTCAGAAGCCACAGGTGATCTGCAAATGTAAATTAAGGTAATCATGGCTTGAACATCATACAAGCATGTGTATGTGTATGTTAGACATGAGTGGTTTTATGATGATGTTCTGTTGGAGTGTGAATAATGTAACATTTATGAAGGGATTCAGGGAAACTGGGTAGCTGGACTTGAGTCCTGGAGGTTGGAAGTACAATTACTGCACTCTGAAGGAGGGGTTTTGGGGTATTTGCTGTTTGGAGGAGTATCTGAACTGTAGTATCAGCATCCCTCTGGCAAGACAGTGATAGAGTGAATGATGGGAAAATGTTTATTCTTTTTCTGGTCACCCTACCTTGGTGGGAGACAACCAGTGGTGGAAAAAAAAAAAAAAATGGAAAAACAGTAACATAGCCTTTATAGAGGATGTTCCATTTATGAAAATAGGTAATAAGGAGTCAAAATTTGAGTTAAAATTCAAATTGAATTTTCATTGTTAAGAAAATTCAGATTGAGTATACTCAATTGCATAAATTTTCAAATAAAACATTCTCTTATTCAGAAAGCCTTAGATTATCTTTTCCAATATATACAGTTCTCATTTTTTTATTACAAAATTCTGAATTTCAGAGATTAAAAAAATTATTTTTAAAACATTCTTACTGGCTCACAAAATCTAATGCAGAGAATTTGTAATTTGGAAATTAGAAGGTGAGGGATTACAAAACAATTATCCAGAGGGCTGAGGAGGATTGTTGAGGCGGTTCGGACATGTAGAGAGGATGGAACAAAATAGAATGACCTCAAAATTAAAATTGTTTCAACTTCATTTTATAAATTGTGCTAAATTGTAATACTGTATTTTTATATCCTATATAAAACTGTAGTTTTATCTCCTTTTTTTCAAATTCAAATTCAAATTTTATTTCCTTCAAGTTTATTTTGGTTATATAATTACAATAATGAGTTGCAGTGCAAAGAGGCCACTATCATGCCATTCTTATGGGCAGACTAAATTTAAACAAGACTACTTAATACTACTGGAAATTATTAGAGTGGTACCCCGCTTGATGGCCCCCAAACACACCCTTTTATGTGTTGATTTTTTTAAAGCTTTTTAAGTGAAATTTTTGGGGGGGCTAAAGGACTATCTAATTTACATCATTTTTTGGAGTAAACTTTTTTAAAGGGACTTGAACAGCATTCGGGGAATGAAAAAATATCGTAGTGGGGTACCACTGTAATTTGTTTCAGTTGACATCTGTTTTTATTTATAGCAGACAGAGTTTTATTCAAATTAAAAGGGGATATAACATTAAGTTAAAATTTTTTTTGCGGTTGTTTATACAATAGTAAATAATTAAATTATATTTTTGGGGAAAGTTAAGACAGTGGACCCCGGTGTTCAAAAAATTGAGTTAGTAATTTTTTTTGAAAATATTGGTTTGATGATCATAATCCCAAGATAGTAATTGCTGGGACGCGACGCCCGGCCCGAGCGGCCCAATGTATCATTCTCAGTATTCCATTGTTTCCAGTGAAGAAGGTCCCCCCGCATTCATACGATACATTTTGTATTATTCCATTTTTTTAGTGCTTGCAACTGCTAAAAAGACACCATGGTCCCAAAGAAAGCCCCATGCCAGCCCTGTGGTAAAGAGTGTGCAGGCATAAGGGGGGTTGGGTGGGGGGGCAGGCATGGGGGATTAGCAGGCATGCAGGGAGTGTACAGGCATGCGGGAGTGGGGGGGGGTGAGCAGGCTGCAGGGAGTGTAGCAGGCATGGGGGAGTGTGGGCATGCGGGGGGTGTAGCAGGCATGCGGGGGGTGTAGCAGGGGGGCAGGCATGCAGGAGTGTAGCGCATGGGGGAGTGTAGCAGGCATGCGGGATTTGGGCACAGGAGTGTAGCAGGCATGAGGAGGTAGCAGGCATGGGGTTACACTCGGGGGGGTAGCGGGGGCAGGGAGGTAGCAGGCATGCAGGGGGGTGGGCATGCAGGGGTAGCAGGCATGCGGGGGGGTGTACAGGCATGCAGGGAGGAGCAGGCATGGGAGTGTGCAGGCATGCGGGGGGTGAGCAGGCAGGAGGGCGGCATGCGGGAGTGTACGGCATGCAGGGAGGAGCAGGCATGCGGGGGGGTGAGAGGCATGGGGGAGTGTAGCGGCATGCGGGGGGTGTAGCAGGCATGCGGGGGGTGTAGCAGGCATGCGGGGGGTTAGCGGAGGGGGAGTGTAGCAGGCATGGGGAGGTAGCGGCTGCAGGGAGGGGCAGGCATGCAGGGGGTGAGGCAGCAGGGGGTGAGCAGGCAGGGAGGTGCAGGCATGCAGGGGGTAGCAGGCATGCGGGGGGGTAGCAGGCATGCGGGGGGTGTAGCAGGCATGGGGGAGCAGGCATGCGGGGGGGGGAGCAGGCACGGGGGGTGCGGTTGAGGGAGTGTAGCGGGAAGGGGAAGGACTTGTTACCTGATGTCTTTATGGAAGGATTCCCTTCCCCAAAAAATGAAAATTTTTCCTTTCCCTCCTCCCATCTTCCACACATCAACAACTCTTCAATAAAGGTAAGTGACATGTTATTATCTTTTATTCTTCATGTCTCATTGTTTTCTGTGTAATTTAATGATTTTAATGTACAAATTTTTTTTTTTTAAAACTTTTTGGGGTTAAACGGATTAATTGAATTTACATTATTTTTTGGGGAAAATAGATTCGGGGGTTTGTAAATTTGTGTTAGTAATGCCCTCTGGGATTAATTATGAACTCCGGGGTCCACTGTATTGAGTTTTAGTTTAGGTGAGTATGTTTTTTGAGAAGAGTCTTAAATTGATGTTCAGATTTACTTTTTATTACTGGGGAAAGAATTCCAGATTTTTTGGGGGCCATGTGCATAGAGTTTTGCCGTGTGATATGGACCGGGGGAAAAAAAGTGTCTGTTGTGTTATGGTGGCGCCTGTTGGTTGGTGAGAAGTTTGAGTGGTGGGTTTATGTTCGAGTGTAGTGTTCTATAAAGTATAGGCACAATAAAAGATGGATGTTTTGACGGTGAGTAGTTTTAGACTTTTTTTAAAATTGGGGAGTTGTTGTCTGGGGGGAATTTGTTTTCATTCTGACTGCAGCCTTTTGTTGGGTTATTAGTGGTCTTAGGTGATTGAATTTGTTGATCCCATGCACAAATTCAATAGGTGAGATAAGGGTAGGAGTGAATGATACAGTGCAAGGAGAGCTGATTGAGGAACATAGTACCGATCTTTGATATTGCCTACTGTTTGGAGATTTTCTTGGGAAAATTTTTTTTATATGTGTCTGGAATTTGAGGCTACTGTCAAGGGGATCCCTAAATTTTTCCCCCCGGAGTCTTGGGGATGGTAACCGTTTAGCATTATGTTAATGGAACATTTGTAGCTCTGTTTCCAAACTGAATGAAATAGGTTTTGTCAGTATTGAGAGTTAGCTTATTAGTCATCCAGGTATATATTTTCTGCAATTCAATATTAACAGTGTTGGCTTATGACGGGTTTGGGTGGGGAAGACGTTTTAAGTCATCTGCAAATAATATGGGTTTGAGAGTTGTGACGCATTTGGTAGGTCATTGATGAAATAAAGGGAGGGGCCAAGGACACTTCCGGGGACCCCCTGTAATTGGTTTGGGGAAAAGTTAGTCCTTTGTGATACATATTGGCTTTGTTACTAAGGTTATTTGGGTTGGGGGGCCCTTATGCCATAGGGAATTTTTTTTGCAGCAAATCATGGTCGACTGTAAAAAGCTTTCGTAAATCAATGAAGATTCCCAGGGGACTTCTATCACTCTATTGTGTCTAAAAGTTCTAACAATTTAGTCCCAAAGAAGTCTCCCTCTTATCGTGATCCAAGCCTGAGGTCGGATATTACACCTAGAATTGTTTTTCTTGACCTTCACAAACTCTACCCAAACAGATTCTATTACTAATCCATCTATTTTTATACCTGTTTTTATGCAACAATTTATTTTTTCCGCATGTATAAGAACCCCCCCCCCCTTGCCATTATATCTATCCACATGGAACAACTTAAACCCTTGAATATTACACTCAGCAATCATATCACAACTCTTTTAAAACATCCATGTTTCAGTTATTGCAATGAATCAAAGTTCCGCACACGCACCAAACGTAATTCTTTAAACTTATTTCTTGCACTTCAACTGTTAGCATAAAATACAGTCATATTTTTCTTCTGCACCTTTTTTCCCATTCACCTTTGTTTTTTCAAATTTTTGTAACATTACCCAGTGTTACTCCCTGACGTTATAATTAAGATTCAAAACAAAGCCTAAGTCAATATATATCCAACTTATTATTTTCCATTTCTAAACCCATACCTCTAATTAATCCTAGTTTAAAGTTCTAACAACACCTTCAACTGAGCTAGCAAGAAAACCCACACCTGCCCTGGATAAGTGAATGCCATTTGGCATAAAGTCTTTCTACCGTAAAAGGGGCCCAGTTGTCAAGAATTTTACTGCAATTTTACAGTGTTTGTCCAGCCAACAATTAATACCAATTGCTCTGGGCAACCATTCATTTCCAACACCCCTTTTTGGCAAAATGCCAATATAACAGGGCGCCCCCTTTTTCCCCCAAATTTTGTCTATTGCTGTCCTGTACCTTCTAACTAAATCCTATTTTGCTTCCACATTGCCTCCAACACTGAGACAGATAAAGGATTGATCACAGTACCATGCATGATGTTGTCAAGTGGCTAACAATGTCCTCCATCCCAGCCCCAGGAAAGCAAACCCCCTGTCTCCTACTCCTATCCTTCAAGCAGAAGGCCCATCCAAAACCTAACCTGGCTATCCCCAACAACAACAATGTTTTTACCTTCCTTGGTGTCGTCATGACGTTTCCCCGTAGTCGACTCACATTCATCGAAAACAGCACGGAGAATGTGTTCGTTTCCACAACAGTTTCCACAGCAGCCTTTTTCGTCATCGTTTCTACCTTCCATTTGTCTTCTTGATCTTCAACTTCTCTGCTGTCCGGCCACTGCCCAGGTTCCCCTTTTTTCCTGAGGACTACAACAGGAGGACTACTAGAATCCTCTTGTTTTCCTTCCAACGCCATATCTCTAGCTTCCACCACAATTCCTCCTTAAGGGTGGTAAAGTTTCATGGAGGGCATCTTTGGGTTTATTGTAATACTGTACTTTTTATAAAATAATTCAAAAATGCAATTATTCACTACTATAACTTCTACCAAACCTATTAAAGCCAATAGCATTACCTATTAATACTCAATTTCTTTCTCACTGTAACTACCCAATGAAAGTTTAATCTGTTATAGCCTAATTAATCTTAACTTTTAGTAAGTTTGCCCGAAATGTTCTGCATCCAAGGGGGTTTTGGCATGTAACTCAACTATTATATTCCTTTGTACAACTATGTATCGTCAAAATAAAAAATTTTTTTATTACTATTTTTATTATTATTATTGTTATTATTATTATTATTATTTGTCAGAGGAAGGAAAATCTCCTGAAAATAGGGTGTAGATATAACTGTTATAGTGAATATACAGTGGTGGTATTACAGATACGTTAATAAATGTTAAAGTGAAACTAAGGCGGAAGTGTTAGGCCTAACGAAATTTGGTTTGAAATCAGTTG
>WNWK01037876.1:0-18234 GCA_009830355.1 Cherax destructor | reverse complement strand
GAAACGTCATGTGTCATAGTTTCAGCTTTTAACTTGGTACGAATAATGTCACGAAGCTGCGCAGCAGTAAGTGTTTTGATAATCAATACCAATAGAACGAGCAATTCGACAACAACGCTGTAGAGAAAGTTTGGGCAGGTTTTGTAGAGTGAACTCACACCAATTGTCTGACTCATAGGTAGCATTAACCTCAACGAAACACGTTGTTTGCAATACACGTTCAAGCGGCTATGCACAGTAAGACTGCAGAATACTCACACACAACAGCAAGGCTGACGCATTTGTGAAGCAGCTTCAAAGTTGACACGTAATAATCGGAAGCGATAGCAAAGCTGACGCAATGCCAGATAGCAATCTATCAAATCGATACAAAGACTAGCTCCTGCTCCAGCTCTAGCTGTAAGCTCAAGCTCCTGCTCTAAGTCCATCTCCAGCTCTCGGACAGGCTACCCATATTACAGCTTCAGGTAATCAAAGGGCCCGTTAAAGGCTGAAAGGGCTTAGGTGAACAAAAAAAAAGCAGTAGTTTTTAATTTTTTTCCTTACCAAAATTTAACGATATATTACCAAAAAAAACAATATACACTATTTCAGCAATGGAAATATAAGTGTACACCACTAAGTCAAAGGAAACAACAACAACAGGTAAGTCAAGGAAACAACAACACCAGGTAAGTCAAGGCAAACAACAACCCAGGAAGTCAAGCAAAAAAACAACACCCGGTAAGTGGCAAACAACAACACCCCGGGAAGTCAAGGAAACAACAACACCACGGTAAGTCAAAAACAACAACACCACGGAATCAAGGCAAAAAACAACACCACGGGAATCAAGCAAACAACAACAAAGGAAGTCAAGGCCAAACAACAACACCCGGTAAGTGGGGGACAACAAACCACTAAGTCAAGGGAAACAACAACACCACGGTAAGTCAAGGCAAACAACAACACCACGGTAAGTCAAGGCAAACAACAACACCACGGTAAGTCAAGGCAAACAACAACACCACGGTAAGTCAAGGCAAACAACAACATCACGGTAAGTCAAGGCAAACAACAACACCACGGTAAGTCAAGGCAAACAACATCTCCACTAGTCGGAAGGCTACACCCAAATACACTTCGGTAATCAAGGCCTTTAAACCCGGCAAGTCAAGGAGCAAAAGGGGAACAAAAACAAACCAGGGAAGTAAATGGCAATTACAACACCAAGTAAGTCAAGGCAAACAAAAACAACACTATTCAGCAATAAAAACAACACCACGGTAAGTCAAGGCAAACAACACCACGGTAAGTCAAGGCAAACAACAACACCATGGTAAGTCAAGGCAAACAACACCACGGTAAGTCAAGGCAAACACCACGGTAAGTCAAGGCAAACAACAACACCATAGTAAGTCAAGGCAAACAACACCAAGGTAAGTCAAGGCAAACAACACCACAGCAAATCAAGGCAAACAACAACACCACGGCAAGTCAAGGCAAACAACGCCACGGCAAGTCAAAGCAAACAACAACAGCCAAATGAGAGAGAGACCACTGTGCTTCAACCAGCAGCATGATGAATCTGGAAGTAGTGGAACGTGAGTGACACCACCACCTCCGCCACTGTCAGACCCACATTATGATTGGCTGAACCAAGGTACTGATTTAACGATGGGGCTCCGTGAATCGTTAAACCCTTAGCACCTGGTTCGCTGGTTGGGGAGGCAGCCCATAATGGGATTGTGTACATACGCCAAATAAATGTAACGTACTCTTTGCATGCCACATCTACTTGTCCATAATTACTATCGTATTTGCTTAGTCTACTTTCGGAAGGTGATCTTTAAATTTAACATGGTATGATGTAACAAATCTTTGAGGAAAATTCGGTTCCACAGGTCTGAACAAAGCCCATATATCATGCCTTGCAAATGTTGAACGTTTCAGGGGATAGGTATCCCTATTTTCCCAAATTGCAAAAAGACTTGGTAGGGTTAACATAATTAGTGTCCCCACTACTAGTCGTGAAACTTAACTCATATCCCAGGGTTGTCTGTTGGTCCCAGGTGAGTTCATCACTCGACAGGTTAACAACAAACTTCGGCTTAGCATGTTTGGACCCAGGGCCGGCCTTAAGCAGATTGGACTGATTGCTCCCAGTCGAGCCCCGTGCCTAAGGGGGCCCCACGCTAAAGAGTGATCTACTCTCGGCTTGTCAAGTACACACAACAACCCGAAGTAAAAAAATGTTAAGTGATTTTTAGAAGTCCTAAAATGATGATTTGTTTCCAACAGTGCACTTAAATTCTGTTTTTTTTTCTGAACAAAAATAAATTAATATTTTTAATAAATAATTTCACAGTCACTAAAGCAAGTGGTATTGTGACTATATACAGTGCTAGTGCTGTTTTTTTTTTCTGAACAAAAATAAATTAATATTTTTAATAAATAATTTCAGTCACTAAAGCAAGTGGTATTGTGACTATATACAGTGCTAGTCACGACATTATGCCGCCCCTCCCCCATACACGTACCAAAACACAAACATATACCATGAAAGATATATATATATATATATATATATATATATATATATATATATATATATATATATATATATATATATATATATATATATATATTTGCACACTCACTGAGGTTTTAATACTTTGTGCTGCGTTCTTTATGCTTAATCACATCCCTCAGCCATGTAGGAAGTCTCTCACACAAATTCTTGAGGGTTTGGGAGGTATATTTTTCCATGCCTCATGTAGAGCAGCCTCCAGCTGCAGCATGGAACTGATATCCTAGCCCAGTAAACTTCGTTTCACTATTGACCAGAGGTTCTCAATAGGGTTTAGGTCTGGGGAATTGCCTGACCAGTCATTATAGAACCTCACTTCACAGTCCTTAAGCCACCGAACAATAGATTTGGCAGTATGACACGGTGCACTGTCCCACATGAAAACCGTAGCCCCACACTTATTCAATGCCTCAGGTTTTTGGGAAGCACAATGAGTTCACCAACACTCTGAGCATTGAAACACCCCCAAACCATGAGCGAATCTGGGTGTTTGGTGGTCCCACAGGTGTAGCGTGGGTCACTACCTCTGGGCCGGTACACGTCCCCCACTGTTACAGGTGACGCTGAAGGTTGCTTCATCACTCCAAAGTACTTCAGACCACTGTTCAGGAGTCCAATGAAGATATTTCTTTTCGTTTCTTCTGTGGCTTGGAGAGGATCGGTTTCTTAACATGGCGGTGACTACTGTAGCCCAGTTCTTACACACGTTTGTTAACAGTTCTTACAGACACCTCTGAGAAAAGATGTGGGTTCTTCTAGCAGTTATCTTAGGTGTACTCTCTAACTGCTTCTTTAACGCAGTTAAGGTATGAACAGATGTCTTCTTCGAGGGGCCAGGCCGAGGTTTTGCAGACGGTAACCAGCATTGAAACATTGCACCCAGTTCCTTACTGAACGCTCACACACACCAACATTCTCCACTATTTCTTTCGTCTGGTCCCAGCTTTGTGAAACCCTATGATTTGAGCTATAGTTTCAGGTGTTAAAGGCTTTCTTTTACCCATAATCAAACGTGTATAGCCCCAAAACCAAAGGGAACACCGCACATAAGATGGGGTGGATGTGAGACAAAAGTGCAACACTTCCTCTTACCACGACAGCCACGTGAGCACTGAGGAGTCACTGTGGAGTGTGGCGGCAAGCCGTGACGTCATGCAAATGGCTGCTACCCGGCATAATGCACTGACGAAAAAGACCACCTGTATGGTAGGCCTTTGATTTTCGTCACAACATTATGCCGGGGTGCTAACCCGGTATGATACCGTGACTAGTACTGTACTTTTCAGAGGTGATATACAAATTTTGTTTGTTACTTGTAGGCTTACATGTATGTAATTTAAAAACGTACCTTACATCTGTTTGGTCTATTAACTCGCATGCATTTTTTAAGCGCACCTTTTGATTGCTTTCTATAAATAGAGCCCACCAACATTGTTCCCAATTGGTCCCCGCACCTCCCAAGGCCGGCTCTGTTTGGACCAACCACTTTGTGCTATGAGATTGTTCAATTTAAAGCATGTGAACATTTAGTTTTTCGTTTCATTATTCTCAACCTCCTATATATATAATCTAATAAATGATCTCGAGTAGTACGATGTTAAAGAACTTTTGTTTGGCCTTTCTCACTTCAATAAATAACATTTTTCTTTCGTGTTTTAGGAAATCAATATTCTTAGTAATTACTAACCTGTAGAGTTGATCAAACGGGATCAAATACAGACTGACCAACCTACTCTGTAGAAGTGAGTTCTGTAATACTTGTTCACTGAGGCACTTTCGTAAAAATACTAATTTTGATGAAGCTTTATGGGCTTTAAAAGGGAGGAGGAAGGAAGAAATCTAGAGAATTGGATAAGAGTTGGCGAGTGGTATTCATATTATGCAATTATCGGAAACAAGCGATATAAAATGCAAAAACAACTATGGGAGGAGTTGAATGATAGTTCTAGGCATTTGGTGATGCAATGAACACATCATCAGGAGCATGCAAAGTTGCAGAACTGAGGAGGAAGTCTAAGCAAATATGTTTAGAGGTAGCATGATTTGTCGAGTGAGGTAGGAGGGAGACAGGAGGTGGTAAGTGCCCCAGGCGTACAAATACCCAGTGCCTAGTGTCCTGTTCCAGAAAGATTGAATATTAAACCATTAGAAAACAGCCAGCTAACAAGCATTGGTATTGTAGTAATTATCTGACGAACGTAAAATTAGTGACATGACAATTATCAAAAATTCGGTCAGACTTCGATATCACTGGTCAATAACCAAAATGCTTCCGAGACCAGAGTAGCAATTTTAAACTAATTTTAGGTCATTGATAATGAATATTATGGTTAAAATTGTTTGTTAGGTCTACTTTTCAATATAGACCTACGTGTCACAACAGGTTGCAACAGGCTTGTGGCAGTGTGTTTCTCACCACACTCACAGTCTCACTGACCTTCATTATTGTTCCAGCAGTCATACAAGGTGCTTGTGCTCTCCAAGGTTATATTTTGAAGGTGATTTTCTTAGCCAAACACTTTTTAAACTTATAATAAATACTGCTGCTACTTTCTATGTGAATGGGACAGCCGTGTAAGAAGTTGCCACTACATCAGGAGAGACTGGCCACCTCGTCAATCATTAGAGTCTGGGATGAACAATGTTCAACATCCACCTCTCATTGAACTAAACAAAATTTTGCTACCACCACTACACATAAAACTGGGGCTCATGAAAAACTTTGTAAAAGCTATGGACAAATGCGGTCAGGGATTCAAGTATTTAACATCAAAATTCCCCTCACTGAACGACGCTAAGGTAAGAGAGGGAGTCTTCAATGGTCCTCAGATTAGAGAGCTTCTTAAACATGGTGACTTTGAGTCAGACCTTCATGGGGAGGAGAAAGCTGCTTGGGAAGCATTCAAGTTAGTGGCGAAGGGATTTCTCGGAAACAGAAGGGAAGGCAACTATGATGAATTGGTGGAAAACCTCATCAAGGTTTACAAGAACATGGGATGTAACATGTCACTTTAAATCCACTTTTTTGACTCACATTTAGACTTTTATCCAGCGAACTGTGGGGGCAGTTAGTGACGAACATGAGGAAAGGTTTCACCAAGATATTTCAACCATGAAAAAATAGTACCAGGGCAAATGGGGCACAAGAATGCTTGCAGACTATTGCTGGACATTGGCAAGAGATGATTCTTCAGCCCATTATAAGTGTCAAGCAAAAAGTCAGAGAGTAGGTACGGATTAGAGTTAAAAACATACTGACACATATTGTACATTATAACAAAATAATCAAATATTACATGTCTCGTATCTTTAAACCTATAACAAATAAGCATTTTTCAAGGTGATATTTGGATTCAGGACATAAAAACATATAAGAATTAACTAATCTCATTTAAGAAGCATACAATTTTTCAAAAAAATTTCACCAGTGATTTGTTGTAAAAGACTAAACGTTATCTCTCTCTCTCTCTCTCTCTCTCTCTCTCTCTCTCTCTCTCTCTCTCTCTCTCTCTCTCTCTCTCTCTCTCTCCTCTCTCTCTCTCCATATATATATATATATATATATATATATATATATATATATATATATATATATATATATATATATATATATGTCAATAACAACACTGCGACTAGCCGAGGATTCGAACCCATATAGTTTTGGCCCTACCTCGTGGTGAGCCAAAATCACATGGTACCTTAACCCACTGAACCACACAATCCTACAAGAACCAAGCACCCAGCCAAGCTAGGTGTGTTACTCTTGGTCCGAGGACATACGGAGGTGTGGGTGCCTTAAGCTGGAATTTTCCTGGAGAGAGTTCCGTGGGTCGTTGACCCCCGGAACTCTCAATGAGGCCTGGTCTGTGACCAGGCCTCATTGTGGATCAGGGCCTGATCAACCAGGCTGTTACTGCTGGCCGCACGCAGTTCAACGTACGAACCACAGCCCGGCTGGTCAGGTACCGACTTTAGGTGCCTGTCCAGTGCCTGCTTGAAGACAGCCAAGGGTCTATTGGTAATCCCCCTTATGTATGCTAGGAGGCAGTTGAACAGTCTTGGGCCCCTGACACTTATTGTGTTGTTGTCGTGTGGGTATTGGGAGAGGTAAATATGGTTGGAAGTAAACTCACGGATGGATGGTGAAGTAGATATATTACATGAGAGAGGAATAGTAATCCAGCCACCTCCTGTCCAGTCGTAGGTCTAGGGCGAAGTGAGGCCAATGCCCGGGAGGACGCTTCTCACATGGGCGGGTATTGTGACGTCACACGCAAAGGGACCAGCTGTATAAGCAAGATGAATACTAATACACTACACAAGTGTATATATAATACTGACACGACATTGTCTCTCAACATACTAGTGGCACCCCTGCTTTTCATTGGGGGGATGTTGTATCATCTGCCGAGTCTTTTGCTTTCGTAGGGAGTGACTCTCGTGTGCAAGTTTGGTACTAATCCCTCTAGAATTTTCCAAGTGTATATAATAATGTATCTCTCCCGCCTGCATTCTAGGGAGTACAGGTTTAGGAACTTCAAGCGTTCCCAGAAATTGAGGTGGTTTATCGCAGTTATGCGTGCCGTGAAGGTTCTCTGTACATTTTCAAGGTCAGCAATTTCACCTGCCTTGAAAGGTGCTGTTAGTGTGCAGCAATATTCCAGCCTAGATAGAACAAGCGACCTGAAGAGTGTCATAATGTGCTTGGTATCCCTGGTTTTGAAGGTTCTCATTATCCATCCTGTCATTTTCTAGCAGATGCGATTGCTACAGTGTTATGGTCCTTGAAGGTGAGATCCTCTGACATGATCACTCCCAGGTCTTTGTCATTAGTTTTTCGCTCTATGTGTGGTTGGAATATGTTTTATACTCCGATAAATTTTAATTTCCTCACGTTTTCCATATCGGAGTAATTGAAATTTCTCATCATTGAACTTCATATTGTTTTCTGCAGCCCATTTAAAGATTTGGTTGATGTCTGCTTGGATTCTTGCAGTGTCTTCAATGGTGAACACTGTCATGCAGATTCGGGTGTCATCTGCAAAGGAAGACACGGCACTGTGGCTTTTATCCCTGTCTATGTCCGATATGAGGATGAGGAACAAGATGGGAGCGAGTACTGTGCCTTGTGGAACAAAACTTTTCACCGTAGCCGCCTCAGGCTTTACTCTGTTGACTACTACTCTTTGTGTTCTATTTGTTAGGAAATTATAGATCCATCTGCCAACTTCTCCTGTTATTCCTTTATCACGCATTTTGTGTGCTATTACACCATGGTCACACTTGTCAAAGGCTTTGGCAAAGTCTGTGTATATAACATCTGCATTCTGTTTGTCTTCTAGAGCATCCAGGTCCTTGTCGTAGTGGTAGAGTAATTGGGACAGACAGGAGCGACCTACTCTAAACCCATGCTGCCCTGGGTTGTGTAATTGATTGGTATCTAGATGAGTGGCGATCTTGCTTCTTAGAACCCTTTCAAAGATTTTAATGATATGGGACGTTAGCGCTATTGGTCTGTAGTTCTATGCCAATGCTTTACTGCCCCCTTTGTGGAGTGGGACTATGTCTGTTGTTTTTAGTAACTGCGGGACAACCCCTGTGTCCATGCTCCCTCTCCATAGGATATTAAAAGCACGTGATAGGGGCTTCTTGCAGTTCTTGATGAACACGTAGTTCCATGAGTCTGGGCATGGGCATGTCATTTATCGCCTTTTCGAATTCATTTGGCCTCAGGATGTCAGATAGGTTTGCGTCTACCATGTTCTGTGGCACTCTCAAAAAAATTAATTTACTTCTTCGACTCTCAGTCTGGTTAGCGGCTCGCTAAAAACTGAGTCATACTGGGACTTTAGTAACTCACTCATTTCCTTGCTGTCATCTGTGTAGGACCCATCCCGTTTAAGTTGGGGCCCAATACTGGATGTTGTTCTCGACTTTGATTTGGCATAAGAAAAGAAATACTTTGGGTTTCTTTCAATTTCATTTATGGCTTTTAGTGTTTCCCACGTTTCTTGATTCCTGTATGATTCCTCTAGTTTCAGTTCGATGTTTGCTATTTCTCTGACCAGTGTCTCCCTACGTATTTCAGATATATTGGCCTCTTGTGGCCGCTCTGTTATTCTATGGTGGTGGTCATCTTACAACACTTGACAACTCTCCTACCTAGCTAGTCTATAATTTCTCGAAGTATTTAGTTGTCTTTAACAGTTCTTCAGATTTGGCTGGCGAGGACAGGCTTATTATATAAAAGATTTTATTTATATATATATATATATATATATATATATATATATATATATATATATATATATATATATATATATATATATATATATATATATATTTATTCTTGTTCTTTATTTCCTCTATTGTCCATGGGGAAGTGGAAAGAATCTTTCCTCCGTAAGCCATGCGTGTCGTATAAGGCGACTAAAATGCCGGGAGCAATGGACTAGTAACCCCTTCTCATGTATACATTTACTAAAAAAGGAGAAGAGGAAAAACTTTATAAAACTGGTATATTTGAATGTGCGTGGATGTAGTGCGGATGATAAGAAAGAGATATAAATTAGACAAATATGCAACACTTGGGTATCTTTATTGAGGAAACGTTTCGCCACACAGTGGCTTCATCAGTCCAATACAAAGTAGAAAGTTGTAAGGAGAGGAGGAGTTTGAGGTAATCAGTCCCTCGGCCTGGAGTCGATGTGTTCAGTCCATCAATCTTGTAGAAAGTACAGCACAGGGCCGTAGAGGTGGCTTATATGCTGTAGTCAGGTGAGGCGAAGCAGGAGGAGGCGGGGTCATAGTGGTACCATCCACTAGTCGAAGTAGGTCTTCGTCCAAAAGTTGGACAAGTGTTGAACAATTCGTTTGTATTAAGATCCCAAGATGTTGCTGTGTCAGACAGGCTGTAGATCAATGGTTCAGAGAACCGACAAGTTGTAAATTAGACACATATGCAACACTTGGGTATCTTTATTGAGGAAACGTTTCGCCACACAGTGGCTTCATCAGTCCAATACAAAGTAGAAAGGGACTGATTACCTCAAACTCCTCCTCTCCTTACACCTTTCTACTTTGTATTGGACTGATGAAGCCACTGTGTGGCGAAACGTTTCCTCAATAAAGATACCCAAGTGTTGCATATGTGTCTAATTTATAACTTGTCGTTTCTCTGAACCATTGATCTACATAAAATAGAGATGATTGCTGATGTTATGAATGAAATGATGTTGGATGTCCTGGCCCTAAGCGAAACAAAACTGGAGGGGGTAGGCGAGTTTCAGTGGGGAGAAATAAATGGGATTAAGTCAGGAGAATCTGAGAAAGTTAGAGCTAAGGAAGGAGTAGCAATTATGTTGAAGGATCAGTTATAGAAGGAGAGGAGGGAATATTAATGTGTAAATTCAAGGATTATGTGAATTAAAATAAGGGTCGGATGCGAAAAGTGGGTCATAATAAGCGTGTATGCACCTGGAGAAGAGAGGAGTGTAGAGGAGAGAGAGAGATTTTGGGAGATGTTAAGCGAATGTATAGGAACTTTTGAACCAAGTGAGAGAGTAATTGTCGTAGGGGACCTAAATGCTAAGGGGGAGAAACATGTAGAGAGGGTGTGGTAGGTAGGTTTGGGGTTCCAGGTGTAAATGATAATGGGAGCCCTTTGATTGAACTTTGTATAGAAAGGGGTTTAGTTATAGGTAATACATATTTTAAAAAAAAAGAGGATAAATAAGTATACAAGATATGATGTAGGGCATAATGACAGTAGTTTGTTGGACTACGTTTTGGTAGATATAAGACTGATGAGTAGACTTCAGGATGTAAATGTTTTTAGAGGGGTCACAGATATATCAGATGACTTTTTAGTTGTAGCTAAAGTGGGAGTAAAAGGTAGATGGGATACAAAGAAAATAGAAGCAGTAAGTAAGAGAGAGGTGAAGGTTTATAAACTAAAAGAGGAGGCAGTTAGGGTAAGATATAAACAACTATTGGAGGATAGATGGGTTAGTGAGAGTGTAGGCAATGGGGTCGAAGATGTATGTGGTAGGTTAAAGAATGTAGTGTTAGAGTGTTCAGCAGAAGTTTGTGGTTACAGGAAAGTGGGTGTGGGAGGGAAGAAGAGCGATTGGTGGAATGATGATGTAAAGAGGGTATTAAGGGAGAAAAAGCTAGCATATGAGAGGTTTTTACAAAGTAGAAGTGATGCAAGAAGGGAAGAGTATATGGAGAGAAAACAGAGGTTAAGAGAGTGTGGGGGACGTTCGTGAGGCAGTGGGTAGAATGAAAGGGGGTAAGGCAGATGGGATTGATGGGATAAAGATAGAAATGTTAAAAGCAGGCGGGGATATAGTGGTTGGTGCTATTATTTAATAAATGTATGGAAGAGGGTAAGGTACCTAGGGATTGGCAGAGAGCGTGTATTGTTCCTTTGTATAAAGGCAAAGGGGACAAAAGAGAGTGCAATAATTATAGGGGAATAAGTCTGTTGAGTGTACCTGGTAAAGTGTAGGGTAGAGTTTTTATTGAAAGAATTAAGAGTAAGACAGAGAGCAGGATAGCAATTGAACAAGGGGGCTTTACGAAAGGTAGGGGGTGTGTAGACCAAGTGTTTACAGTGAAACATATAGGTGAACAGTATTTAGATAAGGGTAAAGAGGTTTACGTGGCATTTATGGATTTGAAAAAGGCGTATGATAGGGTGGATAGGGGGGCAATGTGGAGATGTTGCAGGTGTATGGAATAGGAGGTAGGTTACTAAAAGCAGTGAAGAGCTTTTATGAGGATAGTGAGGCTCAGGTTAGAGTGTGTAGGAGAGAGGGAGATTATTTCCCAGAAAAAGTGGGCCCTTAGACAAGGATGTGTGATGTCACCGTGGTTGTTCAATATATTTATAGATGGGGTTGTAAGAGAAGTGAATGCGAGGGTCTTGGCAAGAGGTGTTGGGTTAAAAGACAAAGAATCAAAATTCAAAGTGGGAGTTGTCACAGTTGCTTTTTGCTGATGACACTGTGCTTTTGGGAGATTCTGAAGAGAAGTTGCAAAGGTTGGTGGATGAATTTGGTAGGGAATGTAAAAGAAGAAAATTGAAAGTGAATATAGGAAAGAGTAAGATGATGAGGATAACAAAAAGATTAGGTGACGAAAGATTGGATATCAGATTGGAGGGAGAGAGCATGGAGGAGGTGAATATATTCAGATATTTGGGAGTGAACATGTTAGCAGATAGGTCTATGAAGGATGAGGTGAATCATAGAATTGATGAGGGAAAAAGGGTGTCTGTGGAGACAAAGAACTTTGTCCATGGAAGTAAAGAGAGGAATGTATGAGAGTATAGTTATACCAACACTCTTATATGGGTGTGAAGCACGGGTGATGAATGTTGCAACGAGGAGAAGGCTGGAGGCAGTGGAGATGTCATGTCTGAGGTCAATGTGTGGTGTGAATATAATGCAGAGAATTCGGAGTTTGGAAATTATGAGGAGGTGCGGGATTACCAAAACTATTATCCAGAGAGCTGAGGAGGGGTTGTTGAGGTGGTTTGGACATGTAGAGAGAATGGAACGAAACAGAATGACGTCAGAGTGTATAAATCTTAGGTGGAGGAAAGGCGGGGTAGGGGTCGGGCTAGGAAAGGTTGGAGGGAGGGGGTAAAAGAGGTTTTGTGTGCGAGGGGCTTGGATTTCCAGCTGTTGGAGTGTGAGCAAAGTAACATTTATGAAGGGATTCAGGGAAACCGGCAGGCCGGACTTGAGTCCTGGAGATGGGAAGTACAGTGTCTGCACTCTGAAGGAGGGGTGTTAATGTTGCAGTTTCATAACTGTAGTGTAAAGCACCCCCCTGGCAAAACAGTGATGGAGTGAATGATGATGAAAGTTTTTCTTTTTCGGGCCACCCTGCCTTGGTGGGAATCAGCCGATGTGTTAATAAATAATATATATATATATATATATATATATATATATATATATATATATATATATATATATATATATATATATATATATGTCGTGCCGATTAGGTAAAACTGGTCAATTAGCAAGAACTCATCTAAAATTAAGTCATTTCTAAAATTTTATCTTATACGTTTAAAGATATATATTTTTCATTTATGTTAATGTAAGAATTTATAATTTTGTACCAAGAGAAACTTTGAAAACCTACCTAACCTTATTACAACAAGCGCAATTTAATTTAGCCTAACCCAACTAAATATATTCTAGATACGTTAACATTAATTTAATAATAAACAAACACAATGAAATATATTTTTTTCGTTATGTTCAGAATGATTTTGGCGAAATTATTGCATACACAAATTTTCACTTGTCGTATATGGCAAGGTGAGCGTTGCTATTTAAGCAAATCGAAGTTTTACTAATCGGCACGACATATATATATATATATATAGTCGTGCCGATTAGGTAAAACTGGTCAATTAGCAAGAACTCATCTAAAATTAAGTCATTTCTAAAAATTTCTCTTATACGTTTAAAGATATATTTTTTCATTTATGTTAATGTAAGAATTTATAATTTTGTACAAGAGAAACTTTGAAAACCTACCTAACCTTATTACAACAAGCCCAATTTAATTTAGCCTAACCCAACTAAATATATTTTAGATACGTTAACATTAATTTAATAATAAACAAACACAATGAAATATATTTTTTCGTTATGTTCAGAATGATTTTGCGAAATTATTGCATACACAAATTTTCACTTGTCTTAGCAAGAGAGGTGCTATTTAGCAATCAAGTTTAATGGCACGACATTACATTAAAATATAATATATATATATATATATTAAATAATGTTAAAATTATATAATATATATTATATATATATATATATATATATATATCATATATATATATATATATATATATATATATGTCGTGCCGATTAGGTAAAACTGGTCAATTAGCAAGAACTCATCTAAAATTAAGTCCTTTCTAAAATTTTCTCTTATACGTTTAAGAGATATATTTTTTCATTTATGTTAATGAAGAATTTATAATTTTGTACCAAGAGAAACTTTGAAAACCTACCTAACTTTTACAACAAGCCAATTTAATTTAGCCTAACCCAACTAAATATATTTTAGATACGTTAACATTAATTTAATAATAAACAAACACAATAAATATATTTTTTCGTTAGGTTCAGAATGATTTTTCGAAATTATTGCATACACAAATTTTCACTTGTCTTATATGGCAAGGGCGTTGCTATTTAAGCCAAAATCGAAGTTTTACTAATCGGCACGACTATATATATATACATATATATATATATATATATATATATATATATATATATATATATATATATATATATATATATATATACATATATATATATAATGTCGTGCCGATTAGGTAAACTGGTCAATTAGCAAGAACTCATCTAAAATTAAGTCCTTTCAAAATTTTCTTATACGTTTAAAGATATATATTTTTCATTTATGTTAATGTAAGAATTTATAATTTTGTACCAAGAGAAACTTTGAAAACCTACCTAACCTTATTACAACAAGCCAATTTAATTTAGCCTAACCCAACTAAATATATTTTAGATACGTTAATATTAATTTAATAATAAACAAACACAATGAAATATATTTTTTCGTTATGTTCAGAATGATTTTGGCGAAATTATTGCATACACAAATTTTCACTTGTCGTATATGGCAAGGTGAGCGTTGCTATTTAAGCCAAAATCGCAAGTTTTACCTGAATCGGCACGACATATATATATATATATATATATATAATATTAAACGTGCCGATTAGGTAAAACTGGTCAATTAGCAAGAACTCATCTAAAATTATCCTTTCTAAAATTTCTCTTATACGTTTAGAGATATATTTTTTCATTATGTTAATGAAGAATTTATAATTTTGTCCAGAGAAACTTTGAAAACCTACCTAACTTTATTACAACAAGCAATTTAATTTAGCCTAACCCAACTAAATATATTTTAGATATTAACATTAATTTAATAATAAACAAACACAATGAAATATATTTTTCGTTAGTTCAGAATGATTTTGGCGAAATATTGCATCACAATTTTCGCTTGTCTTATATGGCAAGTAGAGTTTATTTATAACGCAGTTTATAATCGCAACTTTTATATATATATATATATATATATATATATATATATATATATAATATATATATATATATATGCGTGCCGTTAGGACTTAATAGCTAACGCCACCTTGCCATATAAGACAAGTGAAAATTTGTGTATGCATAATTTCGCCAAAATCATTCTGAACTAACGAAAAAATATATTTCATTGTGTTTGTTTATTATTAAATTAATGTTAACGTATCTAAATATATTTAGTTGGGTTAGCTAAATTAAATTCGCTTGTTGTAATAAGGTTAGGTAGGTTTTCAAAGTTTCTCTTGGTACAAAATTATAATTTTACATTAACATAAATGAAAAAAATATATCTTTAAACGTATAAGAGAAAATTTTAGAAAGGACTTAATTTTAGATGAGTTCTTGCTAATTGACCAGTTTTACCTAATCGGCACGACATATATATATATATATATATACATATATACCCATATACATACACATACATATATGTAGCAGTAACTGTTTGGGTGTTTGGTTTGATACAAAAGGTATAACTTGCGTGTTGGAGAAACAGGTGACTTCTGGCAGCTCCTACTATAACGAACGGTCGGTGGCCTCTGGTATTCTTTTTTCAGCCTGAAGTTTTGGCCACTTATAGATCACTGTATTTAGTTTTTCTAGAATTTTTCCACCTCCACCACAACAAATGCTATTGTATCACTATTGTTAACTGGTGAAGATTACTGGAGGAATATTTGCTTTTCGTTGTGAATATTGCAGCGTTGCTAACTACAAGTTTAATGTATTTCAACAAACTGTATACGTCTCGTATTACAAAAAGGAAGAAATTTCTTATGTTGGTCACTCCACCACACTAAGTACCAATTTGTTACTGGTTATTAGCTACGGCAACACTGTGAGAAGGTTGCAGGATGATAGTTGATCTTATGTTGCTGTGTTGTTGCTTCACCGACCACCTGTTTATCGTATTTCTACACAACTCAACACTTTTCGTATTTCCTCAAAATTGTGCACCTTTTCGTATTTCAATAGGATTTTTTTCTCAATGGTATCACTAGATTATAGGTCAGGTACACTAGCAGGTTAGGAAGATTATTAATACGGGCTGACCTGCATGGTAGGCTCCTGGTGACTATTTACATGAACCTGTCTCTTTAGGCCTAACACTTAATTTTCACCTTAGCATTTATTATGGTATATTATCTATATATTACGGTGCCACTGTGATATACACTATAACACTGTGATATACACTATAACACTGTGATATACACTATAACACTATGTATGACACTATTATCAGGGAGACTTTCTTTCCTCTGACAAGAAAAGATGTAATATTATTGTCATTTGTGCACGGCACGCTAGGCCTATAGTTTTCCTCTGGGACTATGACTCTCTATGGTATTGCTCAGTAATTCTCCTTTTCTGACTCAGTGTATACTATTTTCTGTTAGCTGAGTTCCAAGAGCTGGAAGGATGTACCTTATAAGTTATCTGGCACAGTTTAAAGTTCTAACACGCAAGATAGACCGTGGTAATCACGAAAAAAACACGGAGCACGGCGGAGCACGGCTGTACCTATCTATCACAGTCAACTAATCACCCACAGTTGCAACGGTCTTGCGGAGGTTGGAGGTGTTCAGTCTTGACAAGCTGGAAGCAGGTTAGGTAGCAGGACAGGGCAGGCCAGGCAGGTAGAAACATCAGAAAGCAGCATACCGGTGGTGTTTATTTGACGTGATTAAGGTGGCAGGTTTGTAGAAGAGCCATTCTCAAATTTCTTGAAGCTGCTCCTAGAGAGGTAGCAAAGTTTTGTCTTGTTTCCAAAGATGAATCGTAGAGGTTTGAGGAATTCCAGAACTTGGGTGAGTGTGAAGTGGTGAGGTTGTTTGCAAGCAAAGGTGTTCCTGCACCGAGGCCTTAGTAGAGTTCAGTACAGGTCATGGTGTCGGCGTTTGATGGAGCTGTGTCGAAGGTAAGGCTTTCCCATGTTGGTGTGCTAGAGTTATCAATATCTTCTGACGTGGATTCAGTAGACGAGTCTACCAAGGTGCTAGTAGGTGACTGAGGGTGGACAGGAGCAGTGGAGAGGTATACTGGTGGTGTAACATCAGGTTGGGAGGCGGTGGAGACAGGTCAGCAGGAGTAGTGAAGTTAACCACGTTAAGAAGAATCCTGAGGATGTCAGCTGAAGGTGTGGAGTCAGGGAAAACTAAGGCAGGCATGTTGTTAAGTCGGAATAGTTCATTGATGGTGGTGTTGAATGAGCCTGGTGCATTCGCAAGGTGCGCATACACCATGCAATCCAGCACCTTAGAATGAGCCGCGTCCGGGAATGGAGAGAGGGACATGCTGAATAGAGATGGTTGTTACATAAGAACATAAGAAAGAAGGAACACTGCAGCAGGCCTACTGGCCCATGCGAGGCAAGTCCAAGTCTCCCACCGGCTTAAGCCAATGCCCCGACCCAGCCAGGTCAGGTTACATTCACTTAAGGAAGGAGCACGGCATCTGACCCAGTAGCACAAGCTAGTCAGGACCCACTCATATATTTATCTAGCCTATTTTTAAAACTACACAACGTTTTAGCCTCTATAACTGTAATCTGGAGTTTGTTCCACTCATCGACAACTCTATTACCAAACCAATGCTTTCCTATATCCTTCCTGAATCTGAATTTATCCAACTTAAAGCCATTGCTGCGTGTCCTGTCAATTCTAGATATTTTTAGCACGCTATTTACATCCCCTTTATTTATTCCTGTTTTCCATTTATACACCTCAATCATATCCCCCCTAATTCTACGCCTTTCTAGAGAGTGCAGATTCAGGGCCCTCAGTCTATCTTCATAGGCAAGATTTCTGATACATGGGATCAACTTAGTCATCCTCCTTTGTACGTTTTCCAGAGCATTTATATCCATTCTGTAATACGGTGACCAAAACTGTGCAGCATAATCTAAATGAGGCCTAACCAAGGATATATAGAGTTGAAGAACAACCTGAGGACTCCTATTATTTATGCTTCTTGATATGAAGCCAAGGATTCTGTTCGCTTTATTGCGAACACTTATGCACTGCTGTCTTGGTTTTAGATTACTGCTAACCAGAACTCCTAAATCCTTTTCGCAATCAGTAGTATTAAGATCTACATTATTTAGTTTATATGTGGCATGGTTATTGTCCTGTCCAATATTTAGAACTTTGCATTTATCTATATTAAACTGCATCTGCCACTTCTCCGACCACTGCATCAGTCTATTCAAATCTTCCTGGAGTGCTCTAATGTCCTCATTTGAATGAATTGGATGGCCTATTTTGGTGTCATCTTCAAACTTGCTTATGTCGCTATTTATTCCCTCATCTATGTCGTTTATGTAGATTGTGAACAACAAGGGGCCCAATACCGACCCCTGTGGAACACCGCTCGTGGCGCTTCCCCACTCTGATTTCTCTCCATTTATGCAAACTCTGCTGCCTATTTGTCAACCAGGAAAAAATTTCTCCTCCTATTCCGTGTGCCTTAATTTTCCTCAAT
>WNWK01037875.1:0-18234 GCA_009830355.1 Cherax destructor | reverse complement strand
GGCACCACCTTTTCATATAAGGGGTAGGTTTACAATTTTTCATTCCCAAAAAATTGTTCAAGTAATTACCCAAACAATTTATCCCTTAAAAAAGGAAATAGATATCCTTTTGACCCCCAAAATTACATTACAAAAAAAAAAATAAACTTAATGGCATGAGTTTGGGGACCATGGAAACCGGTACCATTCCCCTATATTATATATTGTCCAGGGGGAAGAACTGAAACAGAGGAAAAATTTCCCATATGTAATGAATTCCTGAACACAAGGGGAGGTGGGGGAATGGCTATGGGAAGTTATGGATGAAAATGTTTGGTTCTCTGCCCCCAAAAAAAAAAAAAATATTATACAACCATGCAATATGAAGTTTTTTTTTTTATTAAAAAGGGTCGATTCCCCCCAACGGGGGGCCCGAAAAAAAAAAAACTTTTATCATCATTCACCCAACGTTTCCAGAGGGGGCTTTACACTACAGTTATAAAACTGCAAAAATTAACCCCCCCCGAGTGCAGACACATTTATCTCGGGGACTCAAGCCCGGGCCCCGGGTTTCCTGAACCCCTTCATAAATGTTTTTGTCACACCCCAAAAACCATTTGCCCCATTCATCCTATCAAAACGCCACATGTTTCTGAAGTCCAAGCCCTCGCACAAAAAACCTCCTTCCCCCCTCCCTCCAACCTTCCGGGCCGACCCCTCCCCGCCCCCCTCCACTACAGATTTATACACTCAAAGTCATTCTGCTCCCTTCCTTTCATGTCCAACCCCCCAAAAACCCCTCCTCAGCTCTCTGAAAATGTTTTGGAATCCCACCTCCTCCTAGTTTTCCCAAATCCGAATTTTTCATTATATTCCCCCACACAAACCTCAGACATGACATTCCACTGCCCCAGCCTTCCTCGGGAAATTCATCACCCATGCTTCACACCCATATAAATGTTTATAATATACTCATACATTCCCCCTTTTCTTCCATGGACAAAAATCTTTGTCCCACAGACCCGGGCCCCTACCACCCTTTTTCTTCATCAATTTATGATTCACCTCATCCTTCATAGACCCATCGCTGACATGTCCACTCCAAATATCTGAATAAATTACCTCCATACTCTCTCCTCCACCCGATATCCAATTTTTGTCACCTAATCTTTTTTTTCCTCATCACCTTACTCTTTTTATATTCACCCTACCAAATTATCCACCAACATCTGCAACTTCTTTTTAGAATTCCCAAAAAACCCGTGTTCCAAAAAAAACTGTGACAACCCCACTTTGTATTTGTTTTTTATTTTAACCCCACACCTCTTGCCAACACCCGAGCATTCATTTTTTACAACCCCATCTATAAACATATTGAACAACCAGGGTAACATAAACACATCCTTGCTGGCAAACTTTTACGGGGAAAATAGTCCCCCCCCCTACACACACAACATGAGCCTCACTATCCTCATAAAATTTTTCACTGCTTTCAGTAACCTATCCATTCCATACACCTGCAACATCTGCCACATTGCCCCCATCCACACTATCATACCCCTTTTCCAAATCCAAAAATGCCAAAAACCTTTCTTTACCCTTATCCAAATACTGTTCATTATGTTTCACTGTAAACATTTGGGTCCACCCCCTCCCTTTTAAACCCCCTTGTTCATCTGCTATCCTGCTTTCTGTCTTACTTTAATTTTTTTTCAATAATAACTCTACCATACACTTTACCAGGTACACAACAACTTTTTCCCCCTAATTTTTGGACTTCTTTTTCCCCCTTTTTGCCTTTATACAAAGGAAAATACATCCCCTTCTCCAATCCCTAGGCCTTACCCTCTTCCATACATTTATTAAATAATAGCACTACCACCCAAAACTATATCCCACCTGTTTTTAACATTTCTATCTTTATCCCATCAATCCCAGCTCCCTTTACCCCTTTCTATTCTACCCACTGCATCACAATTTCCCCCCACACTCACAACGGTTTTTCCACACTCCTACAAGATGTTTTTCCTCCTTGCCCTATACACAAATCACAGCTTCCTGTTTTATCAACATTTTAACCCCCAAAATATTCCCCCCCATCTTCCTGATACCTCTAACTTCCATTTAATAACTCTCCCCCCCTTTTTTTTAACTGTCAAATCCATTTGCCCCCAGGCCCCCAACTTATTAATCTCACTCCCAAATTTTTTTTATTTTCAACAAAATTTGTTGATAACATCTCACCCACCTCATTTGCTCTTATACGAAGTATTGTATACAAGCCTGACCCCCGGGGAAAGACCTTACCTCCCTAACCCTAATTAAACCTGACCTGAAGACCTGAAAAACCTGACCTGTCCTAACCCCATAAAAGTCCGATGACCTAGAAATGACCCGACTTTTCCACCCCAATTATATTGACCTGACAACCTAGAAACTACCTAACCTGTCCTACGACCTGACAACCTAGAAACAACCCGATCTGCCAACTAATTTTACTTGGCCTGACAATTGAAATGACCGGGCCCCAACCCTAAACATGACCTGATGACAAAAAACAACCTGACCGCCCCAACCCAATTTGACTTGACCCGATAATCAGAACGACCGGTTTTCAGATCGTACTCTACTTTGTGGACACAAAGACGAAAAATTTAAATACAAATATGCGGGCCAGCTGTAAACGATTGATCAGTGAGATATTCTCCCCTCAATTTCTGGGAAAATTAATGAAAGGTGGTGATCTGGGCCCCAGATTTAATTTCAGCCTCATAACTTTTGCAATTTAGTGAATCAAAGAAGAATTGGTTGAAAAGTGTTTCCCAATATTCAAACCAATTTCAGGGGCCCCGCATTCGAACGCCCCGCCCAACAAATCGCCCAAATACAAAAATTTGATATCCTGGAAAAATTATCGCGAGTAACAATCATTCGGGCCTTTCCGCCCAGGCTTGGGTGCCCCACCGCGCAGGCGGAGAGCCAGTCCCGCGGTTTTCACCGAGAACAATACCCTGCACGCCCCCCAGACATTTCACACATAATTATAATTTTTTGGAGTTTGTTCATTAAGTGTGACTGTGAATAAGCGCCAGGGGTCCCAAGAAAGTTCCTAATGGTACCCCGGGGCTGATAAAAGTGAGAAACACCGTAGAAATGAAGAAGGAAATAATACAAAAATACGAAAAAGTGGTGTGCGATTGTGTGATTTTTGCCAGGATTTTGGAAAAAAACAGGTCAACTATCCCCTTTATCCTGCTTAAAAAAAATTAAGCAAGCTGATGTTGCAAAAGGTGTTACTGTTATTTTCCAAAAATAGACCACAAATAATCAAAGAGATTAAAGTTGTTGCTGGTGGGGATAAAGGATAAAGAGTTAGGGGGTGATAGTGTTGGAGTCAATTATTTGTGAAAAGGCAAGGAATTTTGCATGCCGATTTTTTAAAAGAAAATGCCTGCAACCAGTGCTGATTGTAATGGTAGTAAATTTTTAAAGCCAGCAAAGGCTGGTTTGAGAGATTTAAAAATCGTAGTGGCATACAAAATGTGGTGGCAGGGTGAGGCTGCCAGTTCAGACAAACATGAAAATGAAAAATTCATAAAGAGTTTCAGGACTACATAAAGACTGAAAATTAAACCCCAACAAGTGTTCAAGGAAAAAACGGGCCTGTTTTGGAAGAAAATGCCCAACGGGACCTACATTACTCAGGAAGAAAAGGCATTTGCCAGGACACAAGCCATGAAAGACGGGCCCAACCTCATGATGTGTGGGTAATGCTAGTGGGGTTTTAAATTAAAGCCTTTACTAGTGAAATACCAGAAAATCCCAGAGTGTTAAAAACACAATGCCCCAAAAAGTAGATTGTGTGCCCCTTGTGGAGAGTTATCAGAATGCATGGGGTAAAAGCCCCTTTTTTCAGTGATATCCATGGGGTGTTTCCCCCCAGTGTGAAAAAAAAATCCCCACGGGAAAAAGGGTTTGGGACAAAAGTGCCCCCTTTGTTGCTGGGAAATGCTCCTTCACATCCTCAAAACATGGAAGACCTACTGGGGAAGACTTCAAATTTAAAAAACTGAAGTTCTTGCCCCTAACACCACTCCTCTCCTCCAGCCCATGGCCCAGCAGGTCATCTGTAATTTAAAAAAAAACTCTACAAAAAAGCAGTGTTTGAAAAGTGCTTTGAAATGACCTGGGACAGTGAATTGCCCCTTAGAGAGTTTTTGGAAGAATTTTTTCTAATATCTACAGCTGCATGGGCCTTTATAGGCAAGGTTTTGGGAGGGAGGACTTCCAGGACCCTTTAACTCTGCTTGGGGACCAAGGGGCCCGGTTGTGTCCAACAAAGGGATTTTTGAAGGGTTTGAGGCTGACCCTGACCCTGCCGGAACCCCGTGCCTGTTGTGGGGCTCTATTGTGGGAAATTTGGGGAAGTCCATGGGGGTTTGGGGGTGAGTGGCAAGGGTGTGGGAAAAGTTAGTAGGGCCACAGGGGAGAGCTAAAAACCAAGAGCTGCAAGAGCTGGGAAAAGGAAGAGCATCAGACCAGATTTGAGGCTATTGATTCACAGGAGAAAGGAGGGAGGGGCTGAAGAAGGGCCTTCTTCAGAGATTTTAAGGGGATGTGTACAATGTGGGAAAAATTAAAGTTTTGTTGAAAAAAACCACCCTGAACAAGCCCAAAAAAGCCATAACAGCAGCAAATTTTTTGACCAAACAATGTCCCTTTTTCAGGGAAAATGTTGAAAAAAGGGGAGAAACAGAGGACTTGGGGAAAATTTTTTGTTAAAGTGTCCGGGGACCCCAAGCTGGTCCCAGGGGGTTAAAAGACAAAGAAAAGAAGTAACCCCAGATAGGGCTTTTATACCCGAAATCTTTCGGGAAGGGGGTTCCCCTTTCCAAAAAACTAACCCCCCCCTCCCCCACTCCTCCTCCCCCTTCCATATGCCATCAAAAAATCTTCAATAATGGTAAGTAAAAAGACTTGATTTACAGGGACCCCGAGTTTTTAAAAAATTTACTCCTGAAGTCTGCCCTAAGTGCCATTCTGAACGAATTTTTCCCCCTTTAAAGGAAAAATTTTACGAGGTTAGTTTATTTCAGACCCCAAAAAAAACTTCCACAAGAAAAAAATTATACTTACATAATTTCACGATTTCAGGGGTATTCGTTAACCGAGTCCACTGTATTTTCTAAATTTTTAGTACAGAGTAATTTAATGTTTTTTTTATGGTATTAATTTTATTAAAATATATTATTTTTTTATATTTTATTTCTAAAAGGGTTACATAATTGTATTTCCCTTATTTCCATAAAATTAAATCGCCTTTTAACATTTTTACGAAGAACAAGCTCCTGGGAACGGATTAAATTCGAATGGCGGGGGTCCACTGTTTTCCCATTCTCTGACTATTTTGCTGTAATCTCTACTCCCCTTTTAAACCATTGGAAACAATATTGGTCATTTTTCCCATAAAAATTACATTCTGCAAACCAAGTTTTGGTTTCGGGCCCTTTTTTGTCATCAATACTGAGGTTGGGAGACAACAGTCTCATCTTCGCATCAGACACAATCATCTAACTCGTGGGTATCTCATGGAGAGGCGTCTTTTTCCACTTTGTGGGAACTGTCTAGTTCCAGTTTCAATTTCCCATATTCTGTTGTACTGTCCTGTCTATCAACGAGCATGCAGAATTTTCCTCCGATATTGGCACTGCTCTAACATCCTTACTTTCCCTCCTTGCTGATGGACTCACCTTTGACACAGACTCCCTCTTCAACTTTTTGACAGCAACTGATTTATTACACAAACTTTGATAATACTTCCTTTAGCAATCCTCACAACCTTTACTGTCCTCGCCACCCTTACTTATCCTTTGATCCTGCATCAATTCCTACCCTGCAGCGCTGTATGACCCTATTAGGTTTAGCACTTCTTTTTGATTACTATAATAATACAGTGGACCCTCGGTTAACGAAAGGTTTAGTTAACGAAAAAATCGGTTACCGAAAGCTTTTTTCGGTATCAGTTAGTGAAAAAATCCTCGGTTAGCGAAACGTATTAGACCTGACTGCCTGCTCTGCGCCTGGCCTGCGCCTGCGCAAGACGCCAGTGAAGCGTTGTTTACCATTGAGAGAACATTACCCAGCCCCTCTTTCAAACATTCACAATACATTTGGTGTCTTTTTGGTGGTTTAGTGATTGTCACTGTGAAATAAGTCACCATGGGTCCAAAGAAGCTTCCTATGGCACCCCAGTGGTAGAGGAGTGAGGAAACACCATCGAACTGAAGAAGGAGATTGTTGAAAAATATGAGAGTGGTGTATGTCTGGGGTGATCTTGCCAGGATGTACAAGAAAAGTGCATCTACTATGCACTATCCTGGCACAGAAACGAGATCAAGGAAGCTAATGTTACTGATGGTGGATCAATGAAAACAGATGGGGGGTGTAGTATTTCCCTGGCAATAATTTTGAAAACAAGGAAGTTACGCAGATCTTTCAAAACAATGCCTGGAATCAGTGGGGATTGGGATTTTAAAGCAAGGCTGGTTTGGGGGGTTTAAGAACGTAGTGGCATCACAGTGTTTGAGGCATGGTGAGGGAGCCAGCTCAGATAAACGTTCAGCTGAAAAAATTTTTAGTGATTTTAAGGGTTTAAGAGGCTGAAGAATTCCTCCCCCCCAAGGGTTTTTAAATTTTGATGCAGGCCTGTTTTGGGAAAAAATTCAACAGGACCTTCATTACTCAGGAGGAAAAGGGACAGCCAGAAACAAACCTATAAAGACAGGTAACTCTTTTGATTTGCCAATGCCAGTGGTGATTTTAAAGTGAAGCCTTTACTGGTGTATCACTCAGAAAATCCCAGAGCCTTCAAGAAACACAGTGTTGACAAGAATAATTTGTGTGTGCATTGGAAGGCTAACAACAAGGCATGGGTCACTACGGAGATTTTCAAGGAATGGGTGACTGGAGTGTTTGGCCCTAGTGTGAAGAAATACCTCTTGGAAAAGAAATTGCCACTCAAGTGCCTCCTGGTACTGGACAATGCTCCTGCTCATCCTCACAACTTGGAAGAGTTGTTGTCTGACAAGTTCAATTTCATCAAGAGTGAAGTTCTTGCCTCCTAACACCACTCCTCTCATCCAGCCCATGGACCAGCAGGTCATTGCAAACTTCAAGAAACTGTACACCAAAGCAGTGTTTCAGAGGTGCTTTAATATGACCAATGACTCTGCATTGACCCTAAGAGAGTTCTGGAAATATCACTTCAGTATCGTGCATTGCCTAGGCCTTATAGGTAAGGCTTGGGAGGGAGGGAGTGACTTCCAGGACTTTGAACTCTGCTTGGAGACCACTGGCCGAATTGTGTTGAAAAGAGGGATTTTGAAGGATTTGAGGCCGACCCTGACCCTGACGACCCTGTGCCTGTTGTGGAAGATATTGTGGCATTGGGGAACAGCCTGGGGTTGGAGGTGAGTGGTGAGGATGTGGAAGAGTTGGTGGAGGAGCATAGGATAGAGATAACAACTGAAGAGCTGCAAGAGCTTCATCTGGAACAGCAACAGACCACAGCTGAGGTTATTGCTTCACAGGAGGAGGGAGAGAGAGAGAAGGAGGTGCCTTCTTCAGTGCTTAAGGAAATGTGTTCTATGTGGAGTAGGTTGCAGACATTTATTGAAAGACACCACCCTGAGCAAGCTGAAATGAGCCTTCTGTGCAACCACTTCAGTGACAGGGCCATGTTGCACTTCAGCAAAGTATTAAAGAGTCGCCAGAAACAGAGGACTGTGGACAGTTACTTCACCAGGCAGGGGTCAAGTGACTCTCAAGCTGGTCCTAGTGGCATTAAAAGACCAAGAAGGGAAGTAACCCCAGAGAGGGACTTGTTACCTGAAGTCCTTTTGGAGGGGGATTCCCCTTCCAACCACTAGCACCCTGCCCCCTGTCATCATCCCTATCTTCCAGATGCCTGCAAGTCTCTTCAATAAAGGTAAGTAAATGTTATTTATATTATATTTAATGTGATTATTTTTTTGTGGAACGGATTAATTGTATTTACATTATTTCTTATGGGAAATAAGGGTTCGGATTACGAAAGATTCAGATTAAGTAATAGCTCCTGGAACGGATTATTTTTGTTAACCGAGGGTCCACTGTAATAATAATTACAAGTACACAGTGGCCAACTCTCATGTTTCATTGAAATCACGGCTTTGAAAGTAAAAGAACACTACTGCTGCAGAGCTGTATCTCTTCTTCACAACACTAATGTTAATGCCACAATACGTCTCTAAGTACTGAAGTACAGATAGACTTATAGCAACACCAGCCTCTGGTGAAATCATGCCCATTGATCACTTTTTCTTGTTGTTGCATATGTTGCATTCTCTAATAAAGCAATTCCCAGAAAGATGATTTCTTCTACAAAATATGGGAAAAGATTATATCTGAAACATAATTCAGTGAGTACTTTTACCCATTCAAGAACGTTGTCATAGATGAGTCTCTGATTTTATTCATACGAAGATTTTCCTCCATGCAATATACAGATGCTCCTTGCTTTATGATGGTTTGACTTTGTGATATTTCGACTTTACAATGCCAGGATTCATGGCATTCAAAGATCGTGTTATGCTGTTTCTGGGTGGAAGTGTTGCAGGTTTTAAAAGGAAGCTTTTCCTAATCTACCACTCAGAGAACCCCAGAGCATTCAAGAATGTGAGCAAGCATATACTTCTCGCCTATTATCATCATAACAAAACAGTCTGGATGACATTAGCAGTTTGAAGACTGGTTTTTGAACAGTTTTATTTCCCAGGTGAAAGAAAATTATCATCAAAACAACATACCCTTCAATACTGGTACAGTGGACCCCGGTTTTTGCGATTAATTCGTTCCAGAATGCTATTCAAGTGCCGTTACCAAACGAATTTGTTCCCATAAGGAATAATGTAAATTAGATTAGTCCTTTTAGACCCCCAAAAATACGCTTACAAAAGCACTTACAAAAATACACATACATAATTGGGTAAGATATAAACAACTATTGGAGGATAGATGGGCTAGTGAGAGTGTAGGCAATGGGTCGAAAATGTATGGGGTAGATTTAAAATGTAGTGTTAGAGTGTTCAGCAGAAGTTTGTGGTTACAGGCGAGTGGGTGCGGGAGGGAAGAGGAGCGATTGGTGGAATGATGATGTAAAGAGAGTAGTAAGGGAGAAAAAGTTAGCATATGAGAGGTTTTTACAAAGTAGAAGTGATGCAAGGAGGGAAGAGATATGGAGAGAAAAAGAGAGGTTAAAAGAGTGGTGAAGCAATGTAAAAAGAGAGCAGATGAGAGATGGGTGAGATGTTATCAGCAAATTTTGTTGAAAATAAGAAAAAGTTTTGGAATGAGATTAATAAGTTGAGGAAGCCTAGAGAACAAATGGATTTGACAGTTAAAAATAGGAGAGGAGAGTTATTAAATGGAGAGTTAGAGGTATCGGGAAGATGGAGAGAATATTTTGAGGATTTGTTAAATGTTGATGAAGACAGGGAAGCTGTGATTTCGTGTGTAGGGCAAGGAGGAATAACATCTTGTAGGAGTGTGGAAGAGCCAGTTGTGGGTGTAGGGGAAGTTCGTGAGGCAGTGGGTAGAATGAAAGGGGGTAAGGCAGCTGGGATTGATGGGATAAAGATAGAAATGTTAAAAGCAGGTGGGGATATAATTTTGGAGTGGTTGGTGCTATTATTTAATAAATGTATGGAAGAGGGTAAGGTACCTAGGGATTGGCAGAGAGCGTGTATTGTTCCTTTGTATAAAGGCAAAGGGGACAAAAGAGAGTGCAAAAATTATAGGGGAATAAGTCTGTTGAGTGTACCTGGTAAAGTGTATGGTAGAGTTATTATTGAAAGAATTAAGAGTAAAACAGAAAGCAGGATAGCAGATGAACAAGGGGGCTTTAGGAAAGGTAGGGGTGTGTAGACCAAGTGTTTACAGTGAAACATATAGGTGAACAGTATTTGGATAAGGGTAAAGATGTTTTGTGGCATTTATGGATTTGGAAAAGGCGTATGATAGGGTGGATAGGGGGGCAATGTGGCAGATGTTGCAGGTGTATGGAATAGGAGGAAGGTTACTGAAGGCAGTGAAGAGTTTTTATGAGGATAGTGAGGCTCAGGTTAGAGTGTGTAGGAGGGAAGGGGACTATTTCCCAGTAAAAGTGGGCCTTAGACAAGGATGTGTGATGTCACCGTGGTTGTTCAATATATTTATAGATGGGGTTGTAAGAGAAGTGAATGCGAGGGTCTTGGCAAGAGGTGTTGGGCTAAAAGATAAAGAAGCAAATACAAAGTGGGAGTTGTCACAGTTGCTTTTTGCTGATGACACTGTGCTTTTGGGAGATTCTGAAGAGAAGCTGCAGAGGTTGGTGGATGAATTTGGTAGGGTGTGTAAAAGAAGAAAATTGAAAGTGAATATAGGAAAGAGTAAGGTGATGAGGATAACAAAAAGAATAGGTGACGAAAGATTGGATATCAGATTGGAGGAGAGAGTATGGAGGAGGTGAATGTATTCAGATATTTGGGAGTGGACATGTCGGCGGATGGGTCTATGAAGGATGAGGTGAATCATAGAATTGATGAGGGGAAAAGGGTGAGTGGAGCACTTCGGAGTCTGTGGAGACAAAGAACCTTGTCCATGGAAGTAAAGAGGGAATGTATGAAAGTATAGTTATACCAACGCTCTTATATGGGTGTGAAGCATGGGTGATGAATGTTGCAACGAGGAGAAGGCTGGAGGCAGTGGAGATGTCATGTCTGAGGTCAATGTGTGGTGTGAATATAATGCAGAGAATTCGGAGTTTGGAAATTAGAGGGAGGTGCGGGATTACCAAAACGATTGTCCAGAGAGCTGAGGAGGGTTGTTGAGGTGGTTTGGACATGTAGAGAGAATGGAACGAGACAGAGTGACTTCGAGAGTGTATGGATCTGTAGTGGAGGGAAGGCGGGGTAGGGGTCGGCCTAGGAAAGGTTGGAGGGAGGGGTAAGGAAGTTTTGTGTGCGAGGGCTTGGATTTCCAGCAAGCATGTGTGAGCGTATTTGATAGGAGTGAATGGAGGCATATGGTTTTTAATACTTGACGTGCTGTTGGAGGTGAGCAAAGTAACATTTATGAAGGGATTCAGGGAACCGGCAGGCCGGACTTGAGTTCTGGAGATGGGAAGTACAGTGCCGGCACTCTGAAGGAGGGTGTAAATGTTGCAGTTTTATAACTGTAGTGTAAAGCACCCTTCTGGCAAGACAGTGATAGAGTGAATGATGATGAAAGTTTTTCTTTTTCGGGCCACCCTGCCTTGGTGGGAATCGGCCGATGTGTTAATAAATAAAAAAAAAATAATTGTTCGAGTTTGGAGCATCACGAACACCGGGGGTCCACTGTATTTATTTAGTTACAGTAATTATTTGTGAATTTACTTATTCAGTGACATTTATTTATCATATATTCATATTTGACTTAAAATATTTTCAACTTATGATGGGCTCATTGAAATGTAACCCCATCGTAAGTCTAGGAGCACCTGTACCAAGCAAATGACATTGGTTTGGTATTAAACTTTTTGTGATGTGTGACTGCAAAACTGGTACAGTGTTGGGTGTTATTGTGTATACAGGAAAGCAAACGGAATACACGTGACACATTAGGACTCTCTGGTGCAGTAGTGAGGAATATGATGGAGTTCTATCTAGGTAAGGGGCATACATTATTCACAGGTAACTGGTATACAAGCCCTTCTCTTTGTGATTTCCTAAAGGTGAACAATAGAGATATGTGCGAGACAGTGACAAGACATAGAAAATATTTGCCATCATTTATGAAATCACTTGATGACCATGCATAGGCATTAAATGAACGAAACTGGAAAGGTTGACTGGCAGACAGATGAGCCTATTGTGAAACCACTTGCAGTCATTGACTACACTATCAATATGCATTTGGTAGACAAATTAAACATGCAAACTGGGTCTGTGGAATGTGTCAGGAGCTGCATGTGGTATATAAAATTGTTTTTCCATCTGTTGGATGTTCCATTTCTAAATGCATACAACATATTCCAGGTGAAAACAGGAAGGAAACCCAAACTGGTTGATTTCTATTTATCTCTCATAAGACACACTCCTCCTGCCATGTATAGTGGTAATAAATCACACCCCAAGTTGAACATTATCACTATCAACAAATAGGGTAACTTGCTGGTTTCTGTTAGCCAGGACAAGACACAAGTTGATAGTAAAGCTTATACTACATCTGAGTAAATTTTGGAGACTAGAAGTAGAGGAGAATGTTTAAGATAAGATGGAAATATATAGTGACTGAGTGCATGAGAAAGTATTTCATGCACGTAAATGTTGTACAACAGGTGGCAATGAGTGGAAGTAGCTAGGGTATTAGAGTAAGATAAACAATGGAGATTTTGTTAGTAATAGGAATGATGTAAATTAGATTAGTCTGTTTCAGACCCCCAAAAATACATCTATAAAAGCACTTACAATAATACACTTACATAATAGGGCGAGTTGGGAGTGTTCGATTTCCGAGGGTCCACTGTACTACAGTGGACCCCCGAGTTTCGTAAACCCCGGAAATCGTACATTTATGTAAGTATAATATTGTAAGTGCTTGTGGAAAAGTATTTTTGGGGGTCTGAAATAGACTAACCTACGTGACATTTTTTCTTAAGGGGGTAAATTCGTTCGGTAATGGCACTTGAGCAGACTTCAGGAGTGAAGTTTTTACGAAACTCGGGGGTCCACTGTATTTTACTATTGCTGTACTAGTTATGTTCCTTGGTGTAGAAGGGCCATTTATAATGTAGTTTGTTTTTAACCACCTTCCTCTTTCAGTAATTCTCCATCCTTTCTAGCAGGCGTCTGTTAAAAACAAAGTGAAATATGTAATAAGATAAAAAGTCCTTAAGTAGAATTGAGTTTTAAAATATACGTATTTGTTTGGCATCCCTAACATTAATTTTAAACTAACTTCATACTATTATTCATATTTCAGGCAAGTTCTTGGAAGACAAAATGAATTTTGGGAGTCAGCATATAGAACTGTGATTGGCCGAGTTCAGGTTGCTATGCTGACACACCACAACATCAAGCTGAAAGTTCTAAATTTATGACCTGTATTGGGGCACTCTCTCATTGTGAATAACAGTAATATGAATGATGTATAGTAATTTTAAACTTTAATGTAACAGGAACTATTTTTTATTAGAAAGCCTCTTATTATAAGTACAGTAATATTGTAATTGTTATAAATTCAGACCCAGGTTAAGAGATTACAGTATTGCTATAAAAAATGGGTCTCATTGTTGCAATAGTGAGGTTAAGTCAGGAGAACAACCTTGGTAAAGTCAAACTGTACTCCTGATCTGACTGCAGTATTTTATAATTACAGTACAATGCTGTACTTATTATAATGTTATTAGTTTTTATATTAAAAAAATATCATATCCACAACAATCTGTATGTTTAAAGTATTTTTTGACCTTTATGGGTTTAGTGCTTGGTTATGATTATAATAATAATAATAAAAATATTTTTATGTCATTTTGCAAATGCAAATTCACATGACAGTTCCTAAGCATCAGGATAAGAAAAATAATTATTTACACATGCTGGCTTTAAGGTTCAGAAATACAGTGGACCCTCGGTTTTCATAATTAATTCGTTCCAGAATGCTGTTCAAGTGCCGTTACCAAATGAATTTGTTCCCATAGGAATAATGTAAATTAGATTAGTCCTTTTAGACCCCCAAAAATGCACTTACAAAAGCACTTACAAAAATACACTTACATAATTGTTCGAATTTGGAGCATTACGAACACCGGGGGTCCACTGTATATAGAAAATTAATAAATCCTCAGTCTAATGGACTAATAGGGGATTTTCCAATTGTCTGTTAAATCTGGATAATGTTAAAAAATTACAGAAAAAACACTAAAGTACTCTATAGCTAACACAGTACAGTACTGCATACACCATATACAAATACAGTGGTCCCTCGGTTTTCGTGCATCTCCAAACTCGAACATTTATGTAAGTGTATTTTCGTAAGTGCTGTTGCAAGTGTATTTTTGGGGGTCTGAAATAGACTAATCTACGTGACATTATTTCTTAAGGAAGTAAATTCGTTCGGTAATGGCACTTGAGCAGCATTCTGGAACGAATTTTCGGCAAAAACCGAGGGACCACTGTATACAGCAATAAATATTGAAAATAAAGAGTTGAAAGTATAATTTGCTAGTGAATTTTGTGTTATTTCAGAAGTCTCTTATATTGAGGGTTTACTGTAATTGTTAGTACTGTATGTATTAAAGCCTTTACAAATAAAGTAAGGCCTATATGTAATTGACTAATTGGGGAGTGGGTGGCCAGTAATGGCAGTTGTAAAAAGAGATTGTTTTGCCATGATTGTAACCATATGGACAATTTTGTAACCAACAGACTTTGTCCAATGCTTCCAAATTCATTGACACATTGGATTTTATTACTTATTTTCGAAGGCTGTTATATGGAGGGGTTACTGTAGATTTTTTGTACAGTAATTATATTTAGGCTGTTCATAAAGATCAATGCTTGAATTCTTAATATTAACATGAATATGCTTCTTTAAAAATTTAGTGGGGAAGTAGGTTAGAATTCTTCCCTTATAAATTATATCATGGAAGACAGCATGGCACCTGGCACCTGACCATGGCACCTGCCATGGTGAAATATGGTTAAGGAGCAAAACATATGCTGTACATACAGTAGATATACAATACACTGTATATATTTTTAACACATCTGTTTTTTACCACAAAACAAGGTGACCCAAAGAAGGAAAACACACTGTCACTTGCTCCATAGCTATCTTTACAGAAGAGCAATCACATCACCATTCCAATGATCCAGCAAAATGAAATGTTCCCACCCATTTTTCAGAGTCCAAGTGCTATACGTCACACCTCCCAAACTTAAGTTTGGCTAACCAATTTTCCTGAATACCTTTATAGATGTTACCTTGTTTACACTCCAACAGCACACCAAATACCAAAAACCACCAGTGTCCACTCATTGTTGTAATATGCTTTATGGATGTTCAAGACTATACCTCTTAAAATGCTTTCACATCCTCCTTCCAACACACTCTGGGATATTCTGTACATCCTTTGTGTACCCCATATTTACAACTCTCATTGACTTTCAGTAGGGGTTCCTTGATGCAGGTAAAGAACTCTTGATCCAAGGAATTATAGCTCACTTACCCTTTGGATAAAGCCTGATTGCCTCCAATTCCCCAAGGACAGTTTAGTATTTTCCTATATAGTATTAATAATAATAATAATAATATAAACCCCTTTGGGTTAATCTATCTTACTCCAGCCATTCTAAATAACCAGACCAGTTCAGCAACCCCCTCTACTTCCTGAATTATACTTTTCATACCACCACCACACTTTCTTCTTATTTCTTCACTCCTTATTCTCAGCATAATATTTACATTGATATAAAACACAACATTCCCTCTTCAGCCTTCTTGTACAGTTTGTAAATATAATGCGTTCATAATACGTATAGGGTAATTCAAACTTCAACTTATTTGCTTGCAAGTATAAATGTATTATTTTGCATTTTTTATGAAAGTTTTGCAGTTTTAAGGAAAAAGTTCAATATCTATTTTATATTGTTGAGTTGTTAGTTATCCAGAGATTAATGGCTTAAAACTTAAATCAGTGAGTAGTCAATATTATTTTTATATTATTAATACAGATTTTTACTACAGCATATCGAATTTTTATTGCTTCAAATTAATAGTTTTTATATGCATATCTAAGAAATAAAGTACTATGTAATTTTTGGTGTGTATTTGTTAACCATTGATGTTTTACTGGTAGATCTATGTTATTGATGCCAGGGTCCCTCATGTAGGTCTATGTTTTGAGCACAGCTCCCTCAGATAAGCTGAGTAGTAAGTTTTGGCCTAGATAATCTATGAGAGAATGGGTCTGTGCAGCGAGTGTGCGCAACAAAAAAAATCCTGTCCCATGCAGTGCGTGTTGGTTTAAAATAGCAAATTTGAGGTGTTTTCTAGGACGGTTTTTATGGTTTTATAGGCTGTTTCTTGGTGAGGGTGAGGATGTTTGGGAAAGAGGTGGGTATAAACATGGGGAAGGAGAAGAGGCCTGTGAAACCATGGATGAAGGGCAATTGTGGGAGACTGGTGAATGTGGGCCAAGGTAGGAGTCTGATGTTTTGGGTGAATGTGGGCCAAGGTAGGAGTCTGATGTTTTGGGTGAAGGTGTCAGTTCAAAGCATCCCCCTCCCCATCTCCAGCATATGGGCATGCAGGATGATGAATTAGGATAATGAACCATGATAAAGAAGCAGGATGATGGAGCAGTAACAGACCAGAGTAATGGAGCAGGATAGTGGACCAAGATAATGAATAGCTAGGTTAGGTAAGGTTTACAAATACATGTACAAATACAAATTTTTATTTCTTAGCAAGTTTACAATATGATTGACTTGTTGTAGAGATTCATATTTACATAGATAGTTTACAGTGTGTAATTACAATAATGAGTTGCAGTGCAAAGAGCCACTATCATGCCTTGGCATTATGGGCAGACTAAATTTAATGGCTTACAGACTACTTAATACTAGACAAATAGATCATAGTTTGTTAAAGTTGTACATCTGTTTTTATATATAGCAAACAGTAAATTTACTCAAATTACAATATGGGAATATTACAATGGAACAAGTTGAAAGTATTATATAGGTTGTATATATCAACAGTAAAATTATTTAAATTACAATATGGGAATATTACAATGTGCATTGTTGAAAGTAGTTTACAGTATTGTTTTGGGCAGGTATTGATTATTTTTTTTCAATGTAGTATTAAGTAATGTAATGAATTTTGGGCATCTATTTTTGAAGTTTTGAGATTTAGGTAAGTGACACTGTGATCCTTAGCATAGTATGTGGTAATGGAGGTGAATTTGAAAGCAGCTTGGAAGCTGTTTAGCTTTCAGTGAGTAAGTGATTTCTAAGAAGAGTCTTGAACTAATTTGCTGACAGGGGTCCTTTTGTTTTCTCTGGCAGTGAATTCCAAATCTTAGGGCCCTTTATGTGCATAGCATTTTTGAATAGGGAGAGATGGTTTGTCGGGAAACAGGATGTGTTTCCTGACGCAGGTCTTAATCATATATGTATATATATATATATATATATTTTTTTTTTTTTTTTTTTTTTTTCAACAAGTCGGCCGTCTCCCACCGAGGCAGGGTGACCCAAAAGAAAGAAAATCCTCAAAAGAAAAAACTTTCATCATCATTCAACACTTTCACCACACTCATACATAATCACTGTCTTTGCAGAGGAGCTCAGATACTACAGCTGAGAAAAGTCCCTCCCAGCTGTCACTATCTCAGACCCTCCTTTAAAGTGCAGGCATTGTACTTCCCATTTCCAGGACTCAAGTCCAACTAAATCAATTAACTGGTTTCCCCGAATCCCTTCACACAATGTTACCCTGCTCACACTCCAACAGATCGTCATGTCCCAAAACCATTCGTCTCCATTCACTCCTATCTAACACGCTCACACATGCTTGCTGGAAGTCCAAGCCCTCGCCCACAAAACCTCCTTTACCCCTTCCCTCCAACCTTTTCTAGGACGACCCCTACCCCGCCTTCCTTCCCTACAGATTTATACGCTCTCCAAGTCATTCTACTTTGATCCATTCTCTCTAAATGACCAAACCACCTCAACAACCCTCTTCAGCCCTCTGACAAATACTTTTAGTAACTCCACACCTTCTCCTAATTTCCACATTCCGAATTTTCTGCATAATATTTACACCACACATTGCCCTTAGACAGGACATCTCCACTGCCTCCAGCCTCCTCCTCGCTGCAGCATTTGCAACCCATGCTTCACACCCATATAAGAGTGTTGGTACCACTATACTTTCGTACATTCCCTTCTTTGCCTCCATGGATAACGTTTTTGTCTCCACAGATACCTCAATGCACCACTCACCTTTTTCCTTCATCAATTCTATGGTTAACCTCATCCTTCATAAACCCATCTGCTGACACATCAACTCCCAAATATCTGAAAACATTTACTTCTTCCATAATCCTCTCTCCAATGTGATATCCAATTTTTCTTTATTTAAATCGTTTGATACCCTCATCACCTTACTCTTATCTATGTTCACTTT
>WNWK01037874.1:0-18234 GCA_009830355.1 Cherax destructor | reverse complement strand
AAAAAATAGTTTTCAGAAAACCCTTTAAAATGCCTAAATCTCAAAAAATGAATAAAAACATTTTATACTTTTGAATATTTATAAAAACATATTTTTAAAAACCCTTTAAAAATCTATAAAAATCAATATTTTTAAATTTTATTTTTTTCAAAATACATGAAACATTAAAAGCTCAAAAAAATGCCAAAAATGTTTTTTAAAAGCATATTTAAATTTTTGAAAAATTTGGTGCTTTTCTACAAAACTAATTTTTTAGCTAAAATAAATTTTAAAAGTTTTAAATAAATTTCTACTGCAATTAAAATTTTATGGAAAATTGGGCAAAATTTTAGATTTTCAGGAAGCTTATGGTTTAATTTTATAAAAAAAAATAGTTTTTAAAAACCCCTGAAAATGCCTTAAATAAAAAATGCAATAAAATAATTTTATAGCTTTTTTTAATATTTTTTAATTATTTACATATTTTAAAAAATCCCTTAAAATCTAAAAAAATCAATTTTTATAGATATTTCATATTATTTTCGAAAATTGAAACATTAAAAAGCTCAAAAAATTTTTAAAATTGATTTTATGGCATATTTCGACTTTTTAGAGCGTTTGAGTGTTTTTCTGACAAAACTATTTTTAGCTAAAATACGAGATTTTCAAATTTTTAAATAGAATTTCTACCAATTGAAATTTATGGGAAAAGTTAGCAAAATTTTATGATTTTCTTTTAGGAAGCTTACTCATAGGTGTATTTTATCTAAAAAAAATAGTTTTCAGAAAATCCTTGAAAATGCCTTAAATCGTCAAAAAATGCAATAAAATCAAGTTTTATAGCATTTTTGAATATTTATTAATTATTTACATATTTTTAAAAAATCCCATTAAAATCTATAAAAATCAATATTTTTAGAATATTTCATATTATTTTCGAAAAATACATGAAACATTAAAAAGCTCAGAAAAATGTGCTAAAATCGTATTTTATTGCATATTTCGACGTTTTAGAGCGGTTTGAGTGCTTTTCTGGCAAAACTCATTTTTTAGCTAAAATACTTAGATTATCACACTTTTAAATAGAATTTCTACTGCAATTGAAATTTATGGGAAAAGTAGCAAAATTTTATGATTTTCTTTTAGAAGCTATATAATTTTATAAAATAGTTTTTCAGAAAATCCTGAAAATGCCTTAAATCGTCAAAAATGCAATAAAATCAAGTTTTATAGCATTTTGAATATTTATTTTATTACATATTTTTAAAAATCCCATTAAAAATCTATAAAAATCAATTATTTTTAGAGTATTTCATATTATTTTCGAAAAATACATGAAACATTAAAAAGCTCAGAAAAATGTGCTAAAATCGTATTTTATTGCATATTTCGACGTTTTAGAGCGGTTTGAGTGCTTTCTGGCAAAACTCATTTTTAGCTAAAATACTAGATTTTCAAACTTTTAAATAGAATTTCTACTGCAATTGAAATTTATGGGAAAAGTTAGCAAAATTTTAGATTTTCTTTTAGGAAGCTTACTATAGGTAATTTTCTAAAAAATAGTTTTCAGAAAATCTTGAAAATGCCTTAATCTCAAAATTCAATAAAATAAGTTTTATACATTTTTGAATATTTATAAATTATTTACATATTTTTAAAAAATATTAAAAATCTATAACAATATTAATTTTGAATATTTCATTTATTTTCAAAATACATGAAACATTAAAAGCTCAGAAATGGCTAAAATTGCATTTTATAGCATATTTCGACGTTTTAAACGGTTTAGAATCATATTCTTAAAACTAATTTATTAGCTAAAAACTGATTTTCAAAGTTTTAAATAAAATTTTATGAATTGAATTTATGGAAAGTTACAAAAATTTTATGATTTTCTTTTGAAGCTTACTTAATAGGTGATTTTATCAAAAAAATAGTTTTTCAGAAAATCTTGAAAATTTACTTAAATCTCAAAAAATGCAATAAATCATTTTATATTTTGAATATTTATAATTATTTTACATATTTTAAAAATCCATTAAAAATCTATAAAAATATATTTTATGAATATTTCATATTATTTTCAAAATACATTAAACATAAAAATTCATAAAAATGTGCTAAAATCTTTATTAATTTCACGATTTTAAGAACGAGTTTGAGTAGCTTTTTTAGCAAAACTCATTTTTAGCTAAAATACGGATTTTAAACTTTAAAAGAATTTAACGTTTGAAATTTATGGGAAAAGTAAGCAAATTTTATGATTTCTTGAAGTTACTCATATTATTTGATCTAAATAATAGTTTTCAAAAAATCCTTAAAATGCACTTAAATTCAAAATGAATAAATAATTTTATAACATTTTAATATTTATAAATTATTTACATATTTTTAAAATCTTATTAAAAATCTATAAAATCAATATTAATAGATATTTCATATTATTTTCGAAAATACATGAAACATTAAAGTCAGAAAATGTGCAAAATATTTTATTGCATATTTCGAGTTTTAAGCGTTTGATGCTTTTCTGACAAAACTCATTTTTAGCAAATATTAGATTATCACACTTTTAAATAAATTTCTACTCAATTAAATTTAGGAAAATTAGCAAAATTTTAAAGATTTTCTTTTAAAGCTAAAAGGTATTTTATCTAAAAATAGTTTTTCAAAAATCTTGAAAATGCCTTAATGCAAAAATGCAATAAAATCAAGTTTTATAGCATTTTAATATTTAATTTATTTACATATTTTAAAAATCCCATTAAAAATCTATAAAATAATATTTTTTAAAGATTTCATATTATTTTCGAAAAAATGAAACATTAAAAAGCTGAAAATGTGCTAAAATCGTATTTTATTGCATATTTCGACGTTTAGAGCGTTTTGTTTTATTACATTAAACTATTTTAGCTAAAATAGTTAGATTTTCAAACTTTAAATAATATTTTCAAAATTGAAATTTATAGAAAAGTTAAAAATTTTAAATTTTCTTTTAGAAGCTTATAAGGTTATTTTTCTAAAAATATTTTTCAGAAAATCCTGAAAATTTAAATCGTCAAAAAATGCAATAAAATCAATTTATAGCATTTTGAATATTTATTAATTATTTACATATTTTTAAAAAATCCCATTAAAAATCTATAAAAATCAATATTTTTATAGAATATTTCATATTATTTTTCAAATATTACATGAAACATAAAAATATCATAAAAATGTGCTAAAATGGTATTTTATTGCATATTTCGACTGATTTGGAGCGGTTTGAGTGCTTTTCTGGCAAAACTCATTTTTAGCTAAAATACTTAGATTATCACACTTTTAAATAAATTTCTACTCAATTGAAATTTATGGGAAAATTAGCAAAATTTTAGGATTTTCTTTTAGGAAGCTTACTCATGGTATATTTTATCTAAAAAATAGTTTTCAAAAATCCTTGAAAATGCCTTAAATGTCAAAAAATGCAATAAAATCAAGTTTTATAGCATTTGTGAATATTTATATTTATTTACATATTTTAAAAATACCATTAAAAATCTATAAAAATCAATATTTTTATAGAGTATTTCATATTATTTTCGAAAAATACATGAAACATTAAAAAGCTCAGAAAAATGTCCTAAAATCGTATTTTATGGCATATTTCGACGTTTTAGAGCGGTTTGAGTAAAAGAAAGGTGAAGAGAGTGGTGAGAGAGTGCAAAAGAAGAGCGGATGAAAGAACGGAGAGGCTCTGTCAAGAAATTTTGCTGAAAACAAGAAAAATTTTGGAGTGAGATAAACAAGGTAAGAAAGCCTAGGGAACGAATGGATTTGTCAGTTAAAAACAGAGTAGGGAGTTAGTAGATGGGGAGCTGGAGGTATTGGGTAGATGGCGGGAATATTTTGAGGAACTTTTAAATGTCGATGAAAAGAGGGAGGCGATAATTTCATGTACTGGCCAGGGAGGTACAACATCGTTTAGGAGTGAAGAAGAGCAGGATGTGAGTGTGGGGGAGGTGCGTGAGGCATTACGTAGAATGAAAGGGGTAAAGCAGCTGGAATTGACGGAATCATGACAGAAATGTTAAAAGCAGGGGGGATATAGTGCTGGAGTGGTTGGTATTTTTGTTTAATAAATGTATGAAAGAGGGAAGGTACCTAGGGATTGGCAGCGAGCATGTATAGTTCCTTTATATAAAGGGAAGGGGGATAAAAGAGAGTGTAAAAATTATAGGGGAATAAGTTTACTGAGTATACCAGGTAAAGTGTATGGCAGGGTTATTATTGAAAGAATTAGAGGTAAGACAGAGAGTAGGATTGCAGATGAGCAAGGAGGCTTTAGAGTGGGTAGGGATGTGTAGATCAAGTGTTTACAGTGAAGCATATATGTGAACAGTATTTAGATAAAGGTAGAGAAGTTTTTATTGCATTTATGGATTTAGAAAAGGCATATGATAGGATAGGCTGTAAAGAGTTTTTATGAGGATAGTGAGGCTCAGGTTAGGGTGTGTAGGAGAGAGGAGATTACTTCCCGGTAAAAGTAGGTCTTAGACAGGGTTGTGTAATGTCACCATGGTTGTTTAATATATTTATAGATGGGGTTGTAAAGAAGTAAATGCTAGGGTGTTGGGGAGAGGGGTGGGATTAAATTATGGAGAATTAAATGCAAAATGGGAGTTGACACAGTTACTTTTGCTGATGATACTGTGCTTATGGGAGATTCTAAAGAAAAGTTGCAAAGGTTAGTGGACGAGTTTGGGAGAGTGTGTAAAGGTAGAAAGTTAAAAGTGAACATAGATAAGAGTAAGGTGATGAGGGTATCAAACGATTTAAATAAAGAAAAATTGGATATCACATTGGAGAGGGATTATGGAAGAAGTAAATGTTTTCAGATATTTGGGAGTTGATGTGTCAGCAGATGGGTTTATGAAGGATGAGGTTAACCATAGAATTGATGAAGGAAAAAGGTGAGTGGTGCATTGAGGTATCTGTGGAGACAAAAACGTTATCCATGGAGGCAAAGAAGGGAATGTACGAAAGTATTGTGGTACCAACACTCTTATATGGGTGTGAAGCATGGGTTGCAAATGCTGCAGCAGGAGGAGGCTGGAGGCAGTGGAGATGTCCTGTCTAAGGGCAATGTGTGGTGTAAATATTATGCAGAAAATTCGGAATGTGGAAATTAGGAGAAGGTGTGGAGTTACTAAAAGTATTTGTCAGAGGGCTGAAGAGGGGTTGTTGAGGTGGTTTGGTCATTTAGAGAGAATGGATCAAAGTAGAATGACTTGGAGAGCGTATAAATCTGTAGGGAAGGAAGGCGGGGTAGGGGTCGTCCTAGAAAAGGTTGGAGGGAAGGGGTAAAGGAGGTTTTGTGGGCGAGGGCTTGGACTTCCAGCAAGCATGTGTGAGCGTGTTAGATAGGAGTGAATGGAGACGAATGGTTTTTGGGACATGACGATCTGTTGGAGTGTGAGCAGGGTAACATTGTGTGAAGGGATTCAGGGAAACCAGTTAATTGATTTAGTTGGACTTGAGTCCTGGAAATGGGAAGTACAATGCCTGCACTTTAAAGGAGGGGTCTGAGATAGTGACAGCTGGGAGGGACTTTTCTCAGATGTAGTATCTGAGCTCCTCTGCAAAGACAGTGATTATGTATGAGTGTGGTGAAAGTGTTGAATGATGATGAAAGTTTTTTCTTTTTGGGGATTTTCTTTCTTTTTGGGTCACCCTGCCTCGGTGGGAGACGGCCGACTTGTTGAAAAAAAAAAAAAAAAAAAAAACGTAGATTTTCAAACTTTTAAATATAATTTCTACTGCAATTGAAATTTATGGGAAAAGTTAGCAAAATTTTATGATTTTCTTTTAGGAAGCTTACTCATAGGTGAATTTTATCTAAAAAAAATAGTTTTTCAGAAAATCCTTGAAAATGCCTTAAATCGTCAAAAAATACATTAATATCAAGTTTTATAGCATTTTTGAATATTTAATAATTATTTACATATTTTTAAAAAATCACATTAAAAATCTATAAAAATCAATATTTATATAGAGTATTTCATATTATTTTCGAAAAATACATGAAACATTAAAAAGCTCAGAAAAATGTGCTAAAATCGTATTTTATTGCATATTTCGACGTTTTAGAGCGGTTTGAGAGCTTTTCTGGCAAAACTCATTTTTTAGCTAAAATACGTAGATTTTCAAACTTTTAAATAGAATTTCTACTGCAATTGAAATTTATGGGAAAAGTTAGCAAAATTTTATGATTTTCTTTTAGGAAGCTTACTCATAGGTGGATTTTATCTAAAAAATAGTTTTTCAGAAAATCCTTGAAAATGCCTTAAATCGTCAAAAAATGCAATAAAATAACGTTTTATAGCATTTTTGAATATTTATTATTTATTTACATATTTTTAAAAAATCCCATTAAAAATCTATAAAAATCAATATTTTTATAGAGTATTTCATATTATTTTCGAAAAATACATGAAACATTAAAAAGCTCAGAAAAATGTGCTAAAATCGTATTTTATTGCATATTTCGATGTTTTAGAGCGGTTTGAGTGCTTTTCTGGCAAAACTCATTTTTTAGTAAAATACTTAGATTATCACACTTTTAAATAGAATTTCTACTGCAATTGAAATTTATGGGAAAAGTAAGCAAAATTTTATGATTTTCTTTTAGGAAGCTTACTCATAGGTGGATTTTATCTAAAAAATATAGTTTTTCAGAAAATCCTTGAAAATGCCCTAAATCGTCAAAAAATGCAATAAAATAACATTTTATAGCATTTTTGAATATTTATAAATTATTTACATATTTTTAAACAATCACATTAAAAATCTATAAAAATCAATATTTTTATAGAGTATTTCATATTATTTTCGAAAAATACATGAAACATTAAAAAGCTCAGAAAAATGTCCTAAAATCGTATTTTATGGCATATTTCGACGTTTTAGAGCGGTTTGAGTGCTTTTCTGACAAAACTAATTTTTTAGCTAAAATACGTAGATTTTCAAAGTTTTAAATAAAATTTCTACTGCAATTGAAATTTATAGGAAAATTAGGCAAAATTTTAAGATTTTCTTTTAGGAAGCTTACTCAGGTATATTTTATCTAAAAAAAATAGTGTTTTCAAAAAATCCTTGAAAATGCCTTAAATCGTCAAAAAATGCAATAAAATCAAGTTTTATAGCATTTTTTAATATTTATTAATTATTTACATATTTTTAAAAAATCCCATTAAAAATCTATAAAAATCAATATTTTTATAGACTATTTCATATTATTTTCGAAAAATACATGAAACATTAAAAAGCTCAGAAAAATGGCCTAAAATTGCATTTTATGGCATATTTCGACGTTTTAGAGCGGTTTGAGTGCTTTTCTGACAAAACTAATTTTTTAGCTAAAATACGTAGATTTTCAAAGTTTTAAATAAATTTCTACTGCAATTGAAATTTATGGGAAAAGTTAGCAAAATTTTATGATTTTCTTTTAGGAAGCTTTCTCATAGGTGGATTTTATTTAAAAAAAATAGTTTTTCAGAAAATCCTTGAAAATGCCTTAAATCGTCAAAAAATGCAATAAAATAACGTTTTATAGCATTTTTGAATATTTATTATTTATATACATATTTTTAAAAAATCCCATTAAAAATCTATAAAAATCAATATTTTTATAGAGTATTTCATATTATTTTCGAAAAATACATGAAACATTAAAAAGCTCAGAAAAATGTGCTAAAATCGTATTTTATTGCATATTTCGATGTTTTAGAGCGGTTTGAGTGCTTTTCTGGCAAAACTCATTTTTTAGTAAAATACTTAGATTATCACACTTTTAAATAGAATTTCTACTGCAATTGAAATTTATGGGAAAAGTAAGCAAAATTTTATGATTTTCTTTTAGGAAGCTTACTCATAGGTGGATTTTATCTAAAAAATATAGTTTTCAGAAAATCCTTGAAAATGCCCTAAATCGTCAAAAAATGCAATAAAATCAAGTTTTATAGCATTTTTGAATATTTATTAATTATTTACATATTTTTAAAAAATCCCATTAAAAATCTATAAAAATCAATATTAATTATGAATATTTCATATTATTTTCCAAAAATACATGAAATATTAAAAAGCTCAGAAAAATGGCCTAAAATTGCATTTTATAGCATATTTCGATGTTTTAGAGCGGTTTGAGTGCTTTTCTGGCAAAACTCATTTTTTAGCTAAAATACTTAGATTATCACACTTTTAAATAGAATTTCTACTGCAATTTAAATTTATGGGAAAATTAGGCAAAATTTTAAGATTTTCTTTTAGGAAGCTTACTCAGGTATATTTTATCTAAAAAAAATAGTGTTTTCAAAAAATCCTTGAAAATGCCTTAAATCGTCAAAAAATGCAATAAAATCAAATTTTATAGCATTTTTGAATATTTATTATTTATTTACATATTTTTAAAAAATCCCATTAAAAATCTATAAAAATCAATATTTTTATAGAGTATTTCATATTATTTTCGAAAAATACATGAAACATTAAAAAGCTCAGAAAAATGTGCTAAAATCGTATTTTATTGCATATTTCGACGTTTTAGAGTGGTTTGAGTGCTTTTCTGGCAAAACTCATTTTTTAGCTAAAATACTTAGATTATCACACTTTTAAATAGAATTTCTACTACAATTGAAATTTATGGGAAAAGTAAGCAAAATTTTATCTAAAAAAAATAGTTTTCAGAAAATCCTTGAAAATTTTCAAACTTTTAAATAGAATTAAATAGAATTTTCAAACTTTTAAATAGAATTTCTACTGCAATTGAAATTTATGGGAAAAGTTAGCAAAATTTTATGATTTTCTTTCAGGAAGCTTACTCATAGGTGGATTTTATCTAAAAAAAATATTTTTTCAGAAAATCCTTCAAAATGCCTTAAATCGTCATAAAATGCAATAAAATCAAGTTTTATAGCATTTTTGAATATTTATTAATCATTTAAATATTTTAAAAAATACTATTAAAAATCTATAAAAATCAATATTTTTATAGAGTATTTCATATTATTTTCCAAAAACACATGAAACATTAAAAAGCTCAGAAAAATGTGCTAAAATCGTATTTTATTGCATATTTCGACGTTTTAGAGCGGTTTGAATGATTTTCTGGCAAAACTCATTTTTTAGCTAAAATACTTAGATTATCACACTTTTAAATAGAATTTCTACTGCAATTGAAATTTATGGGAAAATTAGGCAAAATTTTAAGATTTTCTTTTAGGAAGCTTACTCAGGTATATTTTATCTAAAAAAATAGTTTTCAAAAAATCCTTGAAAATGCCTTAAATCGTCAAAAAATGCAAAAAATCAAGTTTTATAGCATTTTTGAGTATTTATTATTTATTTACATATTTTTAAAAAATCCCATTAAAAATCTGTAAAAATCAATATTTTTATAGAGTATTTCATATTATTTTCGAAAAATACATGAAACATTAAAAAGCTCAGAAAAATGTGCTAAAATCGTATTTTATTGCATATTTCGACGTTTTAGAGTGGTTTGAGTGCTTTTCTGGCAAAACTCATTTTTTAGCTAAAATACGTAGATTTTCAAACTTTTAAATAGAATTTCTACTGCAATTGAAATTTATGGGAAAAGTTAGCAAAATTTTATGATTTTCTTTTAGGAAGCTTACTCATAGGTGAATTTTATTTATTTATTTTTTTTTTTTATTAACACATCGGCCGATTCCCACCAAGGCAGGGTGGCCCGAAAAAGAAAAACTTTCATCATCATTCACTCCATCACTGTCTTGCCAGAAGGGTGCTTTACACTACAGTTATAAAACTGCAACATTAACACCCCTCCTTTAGAGTGCCGGCACTGTACTTCCCATCTCCAGAACTCAAGTCCGGCCTGCCGGTTTCCCTGAATCCCTTCATAAATGTTACTTTGCTCACACTCCAACAGCACGTCAAGTATTAAAAACCATATGCCTCCATTCACTCCTATCAAATACGCTCACACATGCTTGCTGGAAGTCCAAGCCCCTCGCACACAAAACTTCCTTTACCCCTCCCTCCAACCTTTCCTAGGCCGACCCCTACCCCGCCTTCCCTCCACTACAGATTTATACACTCTCGAAGTCACTCTGTCTCGTTCCATTCTCTCGACATGTCCAAACCACCTCAACAACCCCTCCTCAGCTCTCTGGACAATCGTTTTGGTAATCCCGCACCTCCTCCTAATTTCCAAACTCCGAATTCTCTGCATTATATTCACACCACACATTGACCTCAGACATGACATCTCCACTGCCTCCAGCCTTCTCCTCGTTGCAACATTCATCACCCATGCTTCACACCCATATAAGAGCATTGGTATAACTATACTCTCATACATTCCCTCTTTACTTCCATGGACAAGGTTCTTTGTCTCCACAGACTCCGAAGTGCTCCACTCACCCTTTTCCCTCATCAATTCTATGATTCACCTCATCCTTCATAGACCCATCCGCCGACATGTCCACTCCCAAATATCTGAATACATTCACCTCCTCCATACCCCTCCCTCCAATCTGATATCCAATCTTTCGTCACCTATTCTTTTGTTATCCTCATCACCTTACTCTTTCCTATATTCACTTTCAATTTTCTTCTTTACACACCCTACCAAATTCATCCACCAACCTCTGCAGCTTCTCTTCAGAATCTCCCAAAAGCACAGTGTCATCAGCAAAAAGCAACTGTGACAACTCCCACTTTGTATTTGCTTCTTTATCTTTTAGCCCAACACCTCTTGCCAAGACCCTCGCATTCACTTTCTTACAACCCCATCTATAAATATATTGAACAACCACGGTGACATCACACATCCTTGTCTAAGGCCCACTTTTACTGGGAAATAGTCCCTCTCTCCTACACACTCTAACCTGAGCCTCACTATCCTCATAAAAACTCTTCACTGCTTTCAGTAACCTTCCTCCTATTCCATACACCTGCAACATCTGCCACATTGCCCCCTATCTACCCTATCATACGCCTTTTCCAAATCCATAAATGCCACAAAACATCTTTACCCTTATCCAAATACTGTTCACCTATATGTTTCACTGTAAACACTTGGTCTACACACCCCCTACCTTTCCTAAAGCCCCCTTGTTCATCTGCTATCCTGCTTTTCTGTTTTACTCTTAATTCTTTCAATAATAACTCTACCATACACTTTACCAGGTACACTCAACAGACTTATTCCCCTATAATTTTTGCACTCTCTTTTGTCCCTTTGCCTTTATACAAAGGAACAATACACGCTCTCTGCCAATCCCTAGGTACCTTACCCTCTTCCATACATTTATTAAATAATAGCACCAACCACTCCAAAATTATATCCCCACCTGCTTTTAACATTTCTATCTTTATCCCATCAATCCCAGCTGCCTTACCCCTTTCATTCTACCCACTGCCTCACGAACTTCCCCTACACCCACAACTGGCTCTTCCACACTCCTACAAGATGTTATTCCTCCTTGCCCTACACACGAAATCACAGCTTCCCTGTCTTCATCAACATTTAACAAATCCTCAAAATATTCTCTCCATCTTCCCGATACCTCTAACTCTCCATTTAATAACTCTCCTCTCCTATTTTTAACTGTCAAATCCATTTGTTCTCTAGGTTCCTCAACTTATTAATCTCATTCCAAAACTTTTTCTTATTTTCAACAAAATTTGCTGATAACATCTCACCCACTCTCTCATCTGCTCTCTTTTTACATTGCTTCACCACTCTTTTAACCTCTCTTTTCTCTCCATATACTCTTCCCTCCTTGCATCACTTCTACTTTGTAAAAACCTCTCATATGCTAACTTTTTCTCCCTTACTACTCTCTTTACATCATCATTCCACCAATCGCTCCTCTTCCCTCCGCACCCACTCGCCTGTAACCACAAACTTCTGCTGAACACTCTAACACTACATTTTTAAATCTACCCCATACATTTTCGACCCCATTGCCTACACTCTCACTAGCCCATCTATCCTCCAATAGTTGTTTATATCTTACCCTAACTGCCTCCTCTTTTAGTTTATAAACCTTCACCTCTCTTTTACTTACTGATTCTATTTTCCTTGTATCCCATCTACCTTTTACTCCCACTGTAGCTATAACTAAAAAGTGATCTGATATATCTGTAGCCCCTCTATAAACATGTACATCCTGAAGTCTACTCAACAGTCTTTTATCTACCAATACATAGTCCAACAAACTACTGTCATTACGCCCTACATCATATCTTGTATACTTATTTATCCTCTTTTTCTTAAAATATGTATTACCTATAACTAAACCCCTTTCTATACAAAGTTTAATCAAAGGGCTCCCATTATCATTTACACCTGGCACCCCAAACTTACCTACTACACCCTCTCTGCACGTTTCTCCCACTTTAGCATTTAGGTCCCCTACCACAATTACTCTCTCATTTGGTTCAAAAGTTCCTATACATTCGCTTAACATCTCCCAAAATCTCTCTCTCTCCTCTACACTCCTCTCTTCTCCAGGTGCATACACGCTTATTATGACCCACTTTTCGCATCCGACCCTTATTTTAATCCACATAATCCTTGAATTTACACATGAATTTATCTGAATTTTATCTTAAAAAAATAGTTTTTCAGAAAATCCTTGAAAATGCCTTAAATCGTCAAAAAATGCATTAATATCAAGTTTTATAGCATTTTTGAATATTTAATAATTATTTACATATTTTTAAAAATCCCATTAAAAATCTATAAAAATCAATATTTTTATAGAGTATTTCATATTATTTTCGAAAATACATGAAACATTAAAAGCTCAGAAAATGTGTAAAATCATTGCATTTGATTAGAGCTAGGTTTTCTGAAAACTCATTTTTAGCTATCTAGATTTCCCTTAAGATTTCTGAGGTGCTTTTTCTATGTCAAAACTAAATTTTTTATAAATATAAATAGAATTTTCAAACTTTTAAATAAATTTCTACTGCAATTGAAATTTATGGGAAAAGTTAGCAAAATTTTATGATTTTCTTTAGGAAGCTTACTCATAGGTGGATTTTATCTAAAAAATAGTTTTCAGAAAATCCTTGAAAATGCCTTAAATCGTCATAAAATGCAATAAAATCAAGTTTTATAGCATTTTTGAATATTTATTAATCATTTAAATATTTTTAAAAAATACCATTAAAAATCTATAAAAATCAATATTTTTATAGAGTATTTCATATTATTTTCCAAAAACATGAAACATTAAAAGCTCAGAAAATGTGCTAAACTCGTATTTTATTGCATATTTCGACGTTTTAGAGCGGTTTGAATGATTTTCTGGCAAAACTCATTTTTTAGCTAAAATACTTAGATTATCACACTTTTAAATAGAATTTCTACTGCAATTGAAATTTATGGGAAAAGTTAGCAAAATTTTATAGATTTTCTTTAGGAAGCTTACTCATGGTATATTTTATCTAAAAAAATAGTTTTCAAAAATCCTTGAAAATGCTTAAATCGTCAAAAATGCATAAAATCAAGTTTTATAGCTATTTTGAATATTTATCTAATTATTTAATATTTATAAAAATCATTAAAAATCTATAAAAATCAATATTTTTATAGAGTATTTCATATTATTTTCGAAAATACATGAAACATTAAAAAATTTTAAAATGTATTTTATTGCATATTTCGATGTTTTAGAGCTTTGAGTGCTTTCTGGCAAAACTCATTTTTAGTAAAATACTTAGATTTTCAACTTTTAAATAGAATTTCTACTGCAATTGAAATTTATGGGAAAAGTTAGCAAAATTTTATGATTTTCTTTAGGAAGCTTACTCATAGGTGGATTTTATCTAAAAAAATAGTTTTCAGAAAATCCTTAAAATGCCTTAAATCGTCAAAAATGCAATAAAATCAAGTTTTATAGCTTTTTTGAATATTTATTAATTATTTACATATTTTTAAAAATCCATTAAAAATCTATAAAATCAATATTTTTATAGAGTATTTCATATTATTTTCGAAAAAACATGAAACATTAAAAAGCTCAGAAAATGTGCTAAAATCGTATTTTATTGCATATTTCGACGTTTTAGAAGGTTTGAATGTTTTCTGAAAACTCATTTTTAGCTAAATACTTAGATTATCACATTTTAATAAATTTCTAATCATGAAATTTATGGGAAAAGTAAAAAATTTTATGATTTTTTTAGAAGTATTCATGGTTATTTTATTAAAAATAGTTTTCAAAAATCCTTGAAAATCTTAAATCAAAAATGCAATAAAATAAGTTTTATAGCATTTTGAATATTTAAAATTTACATATTTTTAAAATCCCATTAAAATCTATAAAATAATATTAATTTTAATATTTCAATATTTTTCAAAATACATGAAACATTAAAAGTCAGAAAATGTGCTAAAATCGTGAATTTATGCATTTTCGACGTTTTAGAGGTTTGAGTGCTTTTCTGAATTAGTCAAAAAAACTCAATTTTTAGGAAATAAAATTTTATATTTAGAGTTATCAACTTTTATTAATTAAATTTTTCAAAATTTGAAAATTCTATGGGAAAATGAAAATTTTAGATTTTCTTTGAAGCTTATATAGTTTTTATCTAAAAAAAATTTTCAAAAACCCTTAAAATCAATTTTAATGAATTAAAATAATTTTATAATATTAATATTTAGTTAAATGTGCATTTTAAAATCATTAAATATTTAAATTCAATATTTTTAAGATATTTCATATTATTTTCAAAATAGAAACATTAAAAGCTCAGAAAATGTCTAAAATCGCATTTTATTGCATATTTCGACGTTTTAGAGCGTTTGAAGTACTTTAGTGATTATTAAAAATATTTTTAGAAAATCTTAAATCTTAAATTCAAAATGCAAGAAATTTAAGGTTAATAGCAATTTTTGAATATTATTATTATTTAGAATTTTAAAATCATTAGAAATCTATATAAAATCAATATTTTTATGAGAAAATCTTTGAAAATCCTAAATAAAAATAAAAAATAAGTTTATAGCATTTTTGAAATTTTATTATTTAATTTTTAAAATTTCTTAAAAACTCTTAAACAATAATATTATTTATAACTTTATATATTTTCAATAAAAATGAAACATTAAAGCTCAGAAAAATGGCTAAAATTTATTTTTTTGCATATTAGGTTATTTTATCTGATAAAAATGTTTTTCAAAAATCTTGAAAATCTTTTAAATCATCAAAAAATGCAATTAAAATAAATTTTATGCATTTAATTTATAAAATTATTTAAATTTTTAAAAAATTCCTATTAAAAATCTTAAAATCAATATTTTATTAAATATTTCATAATCCTTTCGAAAATACATGAAACTAAAAATGCCAAAAAATGTCTTAAAATGATTTTATTGATATTTTCACGTTTTAAGTTTTAGATTTTCTGCAAAATCTTTTAGCTAAAATATTTTAGATTTTCAATTTTTAAATAATTACCATTAAATTTATGGGAAAAGTGCAAAATTTTAGATTTTCTTTAGAAGCTTATAGGTATTTTATCTAAAAATTTTTTCAATTAAACTATTTAAATGCTTAAATTTAAGAATGCAATAAATAATTTTGCAATAATTTTTTAATTAATAATATTTAATTATAAATTTTAAAAAATACGCAATTAAATAATGGGACAATAGCAAAATTTATATTTTCTTTAGAGCTATTCATGTTATTTTATCAAAAAAATAGTTTTAGAAAATCCTTAAAAGCTTAAATGTCTAAAATAATCAGTTTTATAGCATTTGAATATTTATTATTATTAATATTTTTAAAAATCTTTAAATCTATAAAATCAATATTTTTATAGAGTATTCAATTTTTCAAAACTATGAAACATTAAAAGCTCAGAAAATGCAAATTTTATTGCATATTTCACTTTTAGATCGGTTTGAAGTTTTCTAAACTCATTTTTTAGCTAAAATACTAGATTTCAAATCTTTAAAATGATTACTCAATATAAAATGAAATTTAAGAATTTTATGATTTTTTTAGACATTTTAAAATCAGTAAAATCTAAAAAATATTTTCAAATTGAAAATTTAATGTAAATATTAAAAATCAATTTTATAGCATTTAATATTAATATATTTACATTTTTTAAAATCCATTAAAATTCATATTAATCAAATTTTTGAGAGTATTTCTTTACAAAATACATAACATTAAAGTAAAAAAGTGTAAAATCATTTTTGCAATTTCGATTTTAAGCATTGAAGATTTTTGGAAAATATTTAGTAAAATACTAGATTTTACTTTTAAAAAAGCTTACTAATTAAATTTATGGGAAAATACAAAATTTTTGATTTTCTTTAGAAGAAATGTTTTTATCATAAAAATAGTTTTTAAAATCTTAATTTAATCTTAAATATTTACAATAATAAAAATTTATTAAATTTTATTATTTCATATTTTTAAAAATCCTAAAATTATAAAATCAATATTTTTTAAATTTATATTATTTCAAAATAAGAAACATAAAAATAGAAAGCTAAAATTATTTTATATATTTCGTTTTAGAGCGTTTGAGTGTTTTCTGAAAACTCATTTTTTAGCTAAAATACTAGATTATCAAACTTTAAATAAATTTACTGCAATTGAAATTTATAGGAAAAGTTAGCAAAATTTTATGATTTTTTTTGGAAGCTTACTCATAGTGATTTTATCTAAAAAAATAGTTTTTCAGAAAATCCTTGAAAATGCCTTAAATCGTCAAAATGCAATAAAACAAGTTTTATAGCATTTTTGAATTTTATTATTTATTTAAAATTTAATTAAAAATTATAAAAATCAATATTTTTATAATATTTCATATTATTTTCAAAAATACATGAAACATTAAAAAGCTCAGAAAAATCTAAAATATTTTATTGCATATTTCGACGTTTTAGAGTGTTTGAGTGATTTTCTGGCAAAACTCATTTTTAGCTAAAATACTTAGATTTCAACTTTAAATAAATTTTACTGCAATTGAAATTTATGGGAAAATTAGCAAAATTTTATGATTTTCTTTAGGAAGCTTACTCATAGGTGGATTTTATCTAAAAAATAGTTTTCAGAAAATCCTTGAAAATGCCTTAAATCGTCAAAAAATGCATAAAATCAAGTTTTATAGCATTTTTGAATATTTATTATTTATTTACATATTTTTAAAAATCCCATTAAAAATCTATAAAAATAAATATTTTTATAGATATTTCATATTATTTTCAAAAATACAGAAAATTAAAAGTCAAAAATGCTAAAATGATTTTTTGCATATTTGAGTTTTAGAGGTTTGAGTGTTCTAAAACTCATTTTTTACTAAAATACTAGATTATCAATTTTAAAAAATTTCTACAATTGAAATTTAGGAAAATTAAGCAAAATTTTGATTTTTTTTAGGAAGCTTTATATATTTATTAAAAAAATTTCAAAACTTAAATCCTAAATAAAAATAATAATAATTTTTAATTTTTAATTTTTAATATCAATTTTTAAAAAATTAAATTAAAATTATTTTAATATATTTAAATAAATTACTAAATGTAACGTTATGATTTACTTTTAGATTATGTTTAATATTTTTAATTAATTTATTAATAGATTTAATTATTTAGAATTAAATTTAATTTTTATTATTTTAAATTTTAAAATCCTTAAAATTTAATAATATAATATTTTTAATTTAAATTTATTTATAATTTAAATATAATTAAAATAATTTTAATATATTTAAATGACTTAAATAGAATTCTAAATATTTGATCGATTTAAGTTAGTTTGAAATTTTATAAAAATAGATCTTTTAAATTACTAATTGAAATTTATAATAAAATTTTAGATTTTCTTAGAAGCTTACCATAGGTATTTTATTAAAATATTTAAAATCTTAAATTAAATATAATTTATAATTTTATATTAATATAATTTTTAAAATCATAAATTTAAAATCAATATTTTTTGATTTTAATTTCAAAACATAAATTAAAACTAAAAAATGCTAAAATCATTTTATCATTATTAGAGCGTTTATGTTTGAACATTTTAGAAATATTATTAAATTAATAATTAATTAAATTAGATTATTTTAAATATAATAAAATAAGAAAATTAAAATATTTTATATTTATTTGAGATTTCAAAATATTTTTAGCAAAATCTAATTTTAATTAAAAATTTATCATTTTAATATTTATTGAAATAATATTTTTAAACT
>WNWK01037873.1:0-18235 GCA_009830355.1 Cherax destructor | reverse complement strand
TAAATCTTGTCTAGATTTTAAGTAGTTATTATGTACTAGGATTATTTTTGAAATGCTCCACATGATAGTGGCTTTCTTTGTACTTAACAAATAAAAATTGTAATTACACATTGTAACCTTTGCAAAGAAATAAAATCTATAACATCATTGCAAACAAATCCCAGAACAGGCAATGCTCGAACCCATGACTAGGAAATCCTAAAACTCCCAGGCAAGTGCACTGCCCACTGGGTAGTGCACAGACAGGGGAGTTTGAAGACTCCCTTGCCATGTCTTCAAGACCCACCCATTCTGTGATTCATCAGTATTGTTAGTTTAGTTATCTCGTATAAACCACCAGCCATGGGCCTTTGTCATGACTAGTATAGTGGTGTCAGCCAAGAATGGGAGCATAGCAACATTGTCTAATAACAGGGAATGGTGGGGTACCAATGGCCTAATAGTGGGCCATGCCAGCAGTGACCACTGGCTTCATGGTGCTGACCTCATTACTTTATGCATGTTAACCCTTAAACTGTCCAAATGTAGAATACGTTCTCTCGTGTAGCACTCCGAAGGTAGATCTACGTCTTTTTTTACATGCTTTCTTATGGAGAATTAGGGTTGGAGCGCTAGCAGTAAGAACGTAGATCTACATTTGGACAGTTAATGGGTTAAATACACAACACAAAATTCAAACTACTTAACTATATTCATACACAATGCTGGATTTACAGAGACAAATTTATTTAAATATACAGTACTTGCTGATCATGTTATCATAAAATATAAAGAAAAAAAATAATTTCAATTACACTTAATTCATGCATCTGTAAACATAAGATGGTCAACTTACTCCTCATATTCACAGTTAAGATATGCATGTTTTTCATGTGCACACTTATAAGCAAATGGCCAGACTCTCTGCCTGCATGCCCGGTTATCAATGGCCAGATGAGCACAATAGTCTCGCTTCTTTAGAGGAAGTTGAGCAGACTCCATTTCTTCGAGTGTTGCTATCATTACTGTTAACAAAATTAGTGAATTGGAATTAGTTCTGAATATACATTATTGAATATTATGAGAGCACTGTGTAACATCAGGCCTATCATTCAATTTATTCATTACCTTTCATATTTACACTTCAACACATTTACTGAAGAACCAAGTTTTTCTCATGCCAGCCTTAAAAATGGTGCATGTGCTCACACTGTTGCACACCTTATGTTCCTTGGTGAAGGGTTCTCTGACCAATGAAACTGGAGCTACCCTCCCCTTCCTTGGATCAAACCAAATTACCACCCATTTCCCAGGTGTTCTATGACCCTTACGAGTTTGGTATTTCTCCTAAATCTAAAAAATATTCACACAGAGCCAATTAATATATTGAAAGTGATTATTCATATGGTATCCATGAATTGAAGAACCAAGTTTATTTACATGACGATTAAGATGCAACCACTTTTCAGTTTGGGTTTACATAAACTTAAAAGAAAATATATCATATTAAACCACAAACAATCAAACTGAAAATAAATTAATATGGCATATCTGGCAATGTGGTTCAATATCTGTTTACATTTGAGCATCTGACAGCCAGTTAAACAGTCTCGTTCCATTGTATTTGGAAGAAGACCAGTTATGGGTGAATATATACTTTATTCCCATGTCCAACAAAATTGATGTGGTTGTGCACTTAAGATAGTTTTTATGTACAATTGTGAATAACTAATGTGACCCAACTTAATCTAATGCATAACAACAAATAATGATACATTTACTGCTGAGGCTAATAGCACATGATACTGCACAATATATAACCGTTTACTATGGTATGGATAGGATTTGTAATTTTTTTTTTTCAACAAGTCGGCCGTCTCCCACCGAGGAAGGGTGACCCAAAAAGAAAGAAAATCCCCAAAAAGAAAATACTTTCATCATCATTCAACACTTTCACCACACTCATAATCACTGTCTTTGCTTCTTAGAACCCTTTCAAAGATTTTTATGATATGGGACGTTAGCGCAATTGGTCTGTAGTTCTTTGCTATTGCTTTACTGCCCCCTTTGTGGAGCGGGGCTATGTCTGTTGTTTTTAGTAGCTGCGGGACGATCCCAGTGTCCATGCTCCCTCTCCATAGGATGTTAAAAGCATGTGATAGGGGCTTCTTGCAGTTCTTGATGAACACGGAGTTCCATGAGTCTGGGCCTGGAGCGGAGTGCATGGGCATGTCATTTATTGCCTTTTCGAAGTCATTTGGCGTCGTGGTGATGTCAGAAAGGCATGCGTCTGTCAAGTTCTGTGGCACTCTCATAAAAAAATCATTTACGTTTTCGATTTTCAGTCTGGTTAGTGGCTCGCTAAAGACTGAGTCATACTGGAATTTAAGTAACTCACTCATTTCCTTGCTGTCATCTGTGTAGGACCCATCCGGTTTAAGTAGGGGCCCAATACTGGTTGTTGTTCTCGACTTTGATTTTGCATAGGAAAAGAAATACTTAGGGTTTCTTTCAATTTCATTTATGGCTTTTAGTTCTTCCCGTGTCTCTTGATTCCTGTAAGATTCCTTTAGTTTTAATTCGATGTTTGCTATTTCTCTGACTAGTGTCTCCCTACGTATTTCAGAGATATTGGCCTCCTGTAGCCGCTCCGTTATTCTTTGCCTTCGCCTGTATAGGGAGCGCCTCTCTCTTTCTAGTTTGCATCTTCTCCTCCTTTTCCTTAAGGGAATTTGCCTTGAGCAAACCTCAAGTACCACAGAGTTAATTTGTTCTAGACATAGGTTGGTATCCGTGATGCTTAGGCAATCTTCCCAGTTTATATCATTTAGGACTTGGTTTACTTGGTCCCACCTTATGTTTTTGTTATTGAAGTTGAATTTGGAGAAAGCTCCCTCACGGCTGATCACATTTTGTTGATCTGGGGCTCCCCGCATGCATGTCTGGACCTCTATTATGTTGTGTAAGTAAGTAAGTAAGTAAGTTTATTCAGGTATACACAAATACATTTACATACATTATCATACATAGCAGCATATGTGTAGAGAACCTAGGATAACCCAAAAAAGTCAGACAGAGTGACTTATTTCCATTGGGGTCCTTTTATACTTAATTTTTACATTGTAGGATATATATGTCATTATATTATAAGGGATATATGTATACTAGGAATAAGGTAAATACAGTTATTTACATATACATGCGTGTTAACTAAAAAAATATAAAATCATTCTCCTCCCTTTCTGTCGCTACATTCATTAGGTACTTTTTGCTTCTCTTCTTGAACTGGCTCATGCTGTGACTGGCTTTGACATGTGCAGGCAGTCTGTTCCATTCCTTTATTGCTGTACAATAAAAGGTGTTTGAAGCCTGGCCACTGACTGTGGGAACTACAAAGTTGTGCTCTCTCCCCCTAGTACTATGTCTGTTTTGGTTCCCAGCCTTGACAAAATTGGCAGCAAGATATTCTGGACACTGTTTGTGAGCAATTTTATAAACTTGATTTAATTTAAGTTGTTTTACTCTGTCTTCAATATTCAGCATATCCAATTGTTGTTGTAATTATAATTGTAACTACCAATAACATTGTACACTTGTAACATGCATTGAAATAAAAAATTATTATTATTTTTTTTTTTTTATTAACACATCGGCCGATTCCCACCAAGGCAGGGTGGCCCGAAAAAGAAAAACTTTCATCATCATTCACTCCATCACTGTCTTGCCAGAGGGGTGCTTTACACTACAGTTATAAAACTGCAACATTAACACCCCTCCTTCAGAGTGCCGGCACTGTACTTCCCATCTCCAGAACTCAAGTCCGGCCTGCCGGTTTCCCTGAATCCCTTCATAAATGTTACTTTGCTCACACTCCAACAGCACGTCAAGTATTAAAAACCATATGCCTCCATTCACTCCTATCAAATACGCTCACACATGCTTGCTGGAAGTCCAAGCCCTCGCACACAAAACTTCCTTTACCCCTCCCTCCAACCTTTCCTAGGCCGACCCCTACCCCGCCTTCCCTCCACTACAGATTTATACACTCTCGAAGTCACTCTGTCTCGTTCCATTCTCTCTACATGTCCAAACCACCTCAACAACCCCTCCTCAGCTCTCTGAACAATCGTTTTGGTAATCCCGCACCTCCTCCTAATTTCCAAACTCCGAATTCTCTGCATTATATTCACACCACACATTGACCTCAGACATGACATCTCCACTGCCTCCAGCCTTCTCCTCGTTGCAACATTCATCACCCATGCTTCACACCCATATAAGAGCGTTGGTATAACTATACTCTCATACATTCCCTCTTTACTTCCATGGACAAGGTTCTTTGTCTCCACAGACTCGAAGTGCTCCACTCACCCTTTTCCCCTCATCAATTCTATGATTCACCTCATCCTTCATAGACCCATCCGCCGACATGTCCACTCCCAAATATCTGAATACATTCACCTCCTCCATACTCTCTCCCTCCAATCTGATATCCAATCTTTCGTCACCTATTCTTTTGTTATCCTCATCACCTTACTCTTTCCTATATTCACTTTCAATTTTCTTCTTTTACACACCCTACCAAATTCATCCACCAACCTCTGCAACTTCTCTTCAGAATCTCCCAAAGCACAGTGTCATCAGCAAAAAGCAACTGTGACAACTCCCACTTTGTATTTGCTTCTTTATCTTTTAGCCCAACACCTCTTGCCAAGACCCTCGCATTCACTTCTCTTACAACCCCATCTATAAATATATTGAACAACCACGGTGACATCACACATCCTTGTCTATGGCCCACTTTTACTGGGAAATAGTCCCTTCCCTCCTACACACTCTAACCTGAGCCTCACTATCCTCATAAAACTCTTCACTGCTTTCAGCAACCTTCCTCCTATTCCATACACCTGCAACATCTGCCACTTTGCCCCCTATCTACCCTATCATACGCCTTTTCCAAATCCATAAATGCCACAAAAACATCTTTACCCTTATCCAAATACTGTTCACCTATATGTTTCACTGTAAACACTTGGTCTACACACCCCTACCTTTCCTAAAGCCCCTTGTTCATCTGCTATCCTGCTTTCTGTCTTACTCTTAATTCTTTCAATAATAACTCTACCATACACTTTACCAGGTACACTCAACAGACTTATTCCCCTATAATTTTTGCACTCTCTTTTGTCCCCTTTGCCTTTATACAAAGGAACAATACACGCTCTCTGCCAATCCCTAGGTACCTTACCCTCTTCCATACATTTATTAAATAATAGCACCAACCACTCCAAAACTATATCCCCACCTGCTTTTAACATTTCTATCTTTATCCCATCAATCCCAGCTGCCTTACCCCTTTCATTCTACCCACTGCCTCACGAACTTCCCCTACACCCACAACTGGCTCTTCCACACTCCTACAAGATGTTATTCCTCCTTGCCCTACACACGAAATCACAGCTTCCCTGTCTTCATCAACATTTAACAACTCCTCAAAATATTCTCTCCATCTTCCCGATACCTCTAACTCTCCATTTAATAACTCTCCTCTCCTATTTTTAACTGTCAAATCCATTTGTTCTCTAGGCTTCCTCAACTTATTAATCTCATTCCAAAACTTTTTCTTATTTTCAACAAAATTTGCTGATAACATCTCACCCACTCTCTCATCTGCTCTCTTTTACATTGCTTCACCACTCTTTTAACCTCTCTTTTCTCTCCATATACTCTTCCCTCCTTGCATCACTTCTACTTTGTAAAAACCTCTCATATGCTAACTTTTCTCCCTTACTACTCTCTTTACATCATCATTCCACCAATCGCTCCTCTTCCCTCCCGCACCCACTCGCCTGTAACCACAAACTTCTGCTGAACACTCTAACACTACATTTTTAAATCTACCCCATACATTTTCGACCCCATTGCCTACACTCTTACTAGCCCATCTATCCTCCAATAGTTGTTTATATCTTACCCTAACTGCCTCCTCTTTTAGTTTATAAACCTTCACCTCTCTCTTACTTACTGATTCTATTTTCCTTGTATCCCATCTACCTTTTACTCCTACTGTAGCTATAACTAAAAAGTGATCTGATATATCTGTGGCCCCTCTATAAACATGTACATCCTGAAGTCTACTCAACAGTCTTTTATCTACCAATACATAGTCCAACAAACTACTGTCATTACGCCCTACATCATATCTTGTATACTTATTTATCCTCTTTTTCTTAAAATATGTATTACCTATAACTAAACCCCTTTCTATACAAAGTTCAATCAAAGGGCTTCCATTATCATTTACACCTGGCACCCCAAACTTACCTACTACACCCTCTCTGCATGTTTCTCCCACTTTAGCATTTAGGTCCCCTACCACAATTACTCTCTCATTTGGTTCAAAAGTTCCTATACATTCGCTTAACATCTCCCAAAATCTCTCTCCTCCTCTACACTCCTCTCCTCTCCAGGTGCATACACGCTTATTATGACCCACTTTTCGCATCCGACCCTTATTTTAATCCACATAATCCTTGAATTTACACATTCATATTCCCTCTTTTCCTTCCATAACTGATCCTTCAACATTATTGCTACCCCTTCCTTAGCTCTAACTCTCTCAGATACTCCTGACTTAATCCCATTTATTTCTCCCCACTGAAACTCGCTACCCCCTTCAGCTTTGTTTCGCTTAGGGCCAGGACATCCAACTTCTTTTCATTCATAACATCGGCAATCATCTCTTTCTTATCATCCGCACTACATCCACGCACATTCAGACAACCCAGTTTTATAAAGTTTTTCTTCTTCTCGTTTTTAGTAGATTTGTACAGGAGAAGGGGTTACTAGCCCATTGCTCCCGGCATCTTAGTCGCCTCATACGACACGCATTGCTTACGGAGGAAAGATTCTTTTCCACTTCCCCATGGACAATAGAGAAAATAAAAAGAACAAGAGCTATTAAGAAAAAGAAGAAAAACCTAGATGTGTGTATGTATATATATGCATGTGTATGCCAGTGTAGTGTGACCTAAAGTGTAAGTAGAAGTAGCTAGATATACCTGTTATCCAGCGTGTTTATGAGACAGAAAAAAGACACCAGCAATCCTACCATCATGTAAAACAGTTATTATTATTATTATTATTATTATTATTCATCCTGGCCTACATGCTCTCTTGGACCCAGGTCCAGGATGAATCTTACCATTTTGTTCTGGGTGATTTGCAGCTTATCTTTCAGTTTTTTTGTCAAGGCAGAGTACCATGAAGAGCAAGCGTAGTCCATATGACATTGTATAAGGGCTAGACATAGGGTCCTGCGAGCCTCAGTAGGTAGACACTGTGCTTGTCTGTAGAGGAACTTCAGTCTGGCATTCGCTTTCTTTACTACACTGTTCCCTATCAATTCTCCTGACATGCATGGGTCAAAGGGGATTCCCAGATATTTTACTGAGGAAACTGAAGTGATCGATTCCCCATTACACCGGACATTAAAATTATTTACCCTGCTCAGTTTATATTTCGTGCCAAAGAGTATGGCTTCTGTTTTCCGAGATGTAACGATAGTTTGTTGTCTACTAACCATTTGCTGCAGGACTCCAGTTCCAGTGTTAATACATTAGATATATCTTGTGGGTCTTTACCTGACACTAACAGAGCACTGTCATCCGCATACAGTAGGAGTTTGCACTTGACACTGATGGGCATATCATTTACATAACACAGGAATAATAAAGGACCCAGAATACTACCTTGGGGAACTCCACATGCTATCGGCAGTGGTTCTGATTCCGTTTGTTGATTTTGACAATTTGTTTCCTGTTGCTAAGATAGGACTTAAACCAGTCTGTGGAACCTATGCCGATAGCTTGAAGTTTCTTACATAATATATTGTGGTTGACAGTATCAAAGGCCTTTTGCAAGTCTAAAGTTACCATTCCTATGAGGTTCCCTATAGACATTTCAGTTCTCATGTAATCCATCAGATTAATTAGGAGGTGTCGGTTGAGTAAGATCTCCTAAAGCCTGATTGGTAACTATGAAGAATGTTGTTGTCACTAAGATATTTAACTACTTGACAGTACACCGCCCTCTCTAGAATTTTGGATATTATACTGAGTATACTAACAGGCCTATAGTTGCTGACATCAGACCTACTATTTTTCTTGAAGATAGGAGTAACTCTGGCCTCCTTGAACCCATCTGGCACTGTATTAGTGGTGATGGACAAATTTATTATGTGAGCAATGGGGATTGCCAGTTCAGAGGCACCATCTTTTAGGAACTTAGACGGGATGTTATCTGGGCCGGTGCTCTTAATTGGGTTTAACCTGCTTAGTTCTTTTTGCACGAAGTCATGAGATACACTTACTAGTTGACAACTGTTTGGAGTTACTCCTTTATTGGTATAGTATGTTTTAAATTTATCTGAGTATATTGTTTTTGATATGATGACATTTCGTATCAGATCATCATTGTTGGTGAAGATGAGGTCCAGCGTATTCTCTAATCTTGTGGGCTCTACTATTTGCTGGTTTAAGGTGAACTTGGTGCAGAGATTTAAAAGTTCATGCATGTGTGAATTTTCATCTGAGCTGCCTCCTGGTGTTATCTCTGCTACCACATTGTTTGCAATGTTCCTCCATTTTAGGTGCCTGAGGTTGAAATCCCCCAGTAGCAAGATGTTGGGGGCAGGAGCTGGAAGATTTTCCAGACAGTGGTCAATTTTCAGAAGCTGTTCCTGGAATTGTTGGGACGTTGCATCCGGGGGCTTGTAGACAACCACGATGACCAGGTTTTGATTCTCGACCTTTATTGCTAATACTTCAACTACATCATTTGAGGCATTTAGCAGTTCTGAACATATAAGTGACTCTGTGATATACAGGCCAACCCCCCCTTTTTGCCTGTTCACTCTGTCACACCTGTATAGGTTGTAGCCCGGGATCCATATTTCATTGTCCAAGTGATCTCTTATGTGGGTCTCTGTGAAAGCCGCAAACATAGCATTTGACTCTGTAAGCAGTCCACGAATGTAAGGTACCTTGTTGTTTGTTGCTGGCTTTAGACCCTGTATATTAGCAAAGATGAATGTAGTTGGATTGGTGGTATTGGTGGTATGGCGGTCGTCTTTTTTTCCTGTCTCTAATATCTGTTGTAATGGAGTGGAGGCCACTGACTGTGATTCCACTCCAGAAATGATTGCAGTTGGTGTACAATTTCTGTCATTTCCTGCCAGCTTTTTTTCCTTCCTGGCACTAAAAAACCTCTCTCTCCGGAGTGGCTGCGGCTACCCTGATTTTGCCATGGTCTGGATGTTCTGTGTCGCCTCGTACCCGTTAGGTGGTATGCCTGGCAATATAAGTTATAGCACTGTCTTTCCTGAATTGATGTGTGGCACATTTCAGGGTGGAAAACTTACAGGACGGGAGGTTGCATTTGCCTGTTTTCATATGGGAACGGCATTTTCTGGGGTGATCATAATTGCATGTCCCACCTGATTTCCCAGATTTTCCATGCCTGCAGATACTAAGTGCATAATATTCACATAGGCCTGGTTTCCGTTTGCCCTGGTTTTTGTGACTGTGTTCCCATTGGTGGGTGTGTTCCTGTCTCATGTCTGTCTTCGTTACTATTGCTAACAATGGAGCCTTCAACTGTTTCCGGTAATTTATCTTCAGTATTTCCCTGGGCATCCCTTGTTTACTATCTACCGTGTTATTGCTAGTTTGTAACACTGTTTTGTGTGTGTCCTTATCTACACCTGTTTCCCATCATTTATTTCACTAGAGCTACTGTCCCTCTTCAGGTCACCATCATTTATTTCAACATCTGTACCAGGGCGGTAGCACCATCTGGCCCTGATTTTTTACTTTCCCAACTGTTATAGAAAGCTGTCATGTTTTTATGAAGTCCGATTTGGTGTTGTCATCTTTTAATATCGATGTGATTTTATTCCACAGTTCGGTCTCATTTGGACATACCCAAAAACACTTCCCTTGTTTAATATCTCGGGTGGTAGAGTCTTGAATGTCTACACAAGGGGCGTGGCAGCATTTACCACAAAAGATGCATGTAATCCATGCAGAGGAACGTTTGCTTGTTAGGTTGCATATTACACAGGGTTTCATGATTGATTTTGTTGGTTGCTTTACTGTATATTCTACTAATAGGTTCCCTGAAGTGGTGATCCGTCTATTTGTATCGTATCTATTTTATTTGCATGTGTAAGTGTTTGGACAATCTTACCTAGTAAAAGTTATTCTTACTGTTATTGTTTGGGTGTTTGATAAGGTCCCCTAAAACTCCGTCCGCTTATTGAATCCGGACTCAGATACCCTTATCTCACCTATGGAATCTGTGCATGGGGATCAACATTAAATCACCTTAGACCAATCATAACCCAGCAAAAGGCTGCAGTCAGAATGATAACAAATTCCCACTCTAGACAGCATACTCCACCAATATTCAAAAGTCTAAAACTACTCACTGTAAAGAACATTCATACTTATTCTTGTGCCTACTACATATATAAAACTTTACACTCTAATATAAACCCTCCGCTCAAAATTCTCCTCACCAACTTTAATAGGACCCATGACCACAACACAAGACACAGATCACTTTTTGATATACCCCGAGTTCATATCAACCTATGTAAAAATTCTATGCACATAAAGGGCCCCAGAATCTGGAATTCATTACCAGTAAATATTAAGATAGCCTTGTCTGAAAATCAATTTAAGACTCTACTCAAAAACCACCTACTCACCCAAAACTAAATAATCATACTGTAAACTACTTTCAAAAATGCTCAATATTACTTTCCTATAAGATAATTTCAATTTTTAATAATATGTTACTATTATGTTACCCCCTACTTACCCAAAACTAAATACTCATAATATAAGTTACTTTCAAAAATGCTCAATATTATTTTCCTTAAGATAATCTCAATTTTATATTGCCATTCTCCTAAACACTTGTTACAATTTAATATCATCATATTATAATTTTAACAGTATAATATCATCATATTGTAATTTGAAAACAAATTTTAACTAGAATAAACTCAATAAATTTCTCTAATATTATGTACATAGTCTATAAGTCACTAGATTAAGCTGCCCCTAATGCCATGGCATGTCAATGGCTCTCCTTGCACTCAATTTATATTGTAACTACCAATACCTATGTAAATCTGCAATGAAATAAAATTTACTTTACTTTACTTTACTTACTTTACATTTGCAAAAAATAAAAAATATACAATTCATGAGATGTCCAGCTCTCATTTAATCCTCCACACTAACACAGGCTTCATGGGCTCTAGCAATATCAGAATACACGAAATTTTAGCAAATTCAACCCTAGGTGAGAGAAAATAAAGAGAAGTTGCCTTCCCGAGTGTTACCTCTCTCCTTCCTGCCTCCAGAGTACCCATATAACGGGTCGAAGGTTGGTCCTTTAGTGTAGTCTGGTGTTACTGCTGGGTCACCCAGGTACTGAGAATACACATGCCCCATCTTAGTGGGTAATTTACACAGCACCAGCAGTTCTCTCACTCCAGCAGCCGGCCCAGGATCAGCTGTGGTACTGCTGTTCTCAGCACAGTTCTATTATCTCGTTATGAAACTATCTCTGATGAGTCTTTTATTATAATTATAAAATTAACTGCATTTTATTCTTAGTTTTATTGATTTTTTGTGGTATAATTTTAGACTTATAGAAGTATTTTGCTTCTGTAATTGATACACGAATGAGAATTCTTGTTTACAAGTTTTAGTAAATAAGAATGTTTTTCTCTTTACATATATTTTATTATAAACTCACTTTATATCAAGAAAAAAATGTATTAAAATGTATAATTTCTAATAAAAGAGCTTAAGACAATTTTAAGGCTAAAACATAAAGTATTGAAAATAACAATATACATACCCAAAAAAAATTACCAAAAAGACACTGACGAGGCTCATGACCATAAATAAAATCAGACACTTACACGTAATAATGTAGAAAATAACTATACAACACAATCAATTAAATTAATTCTTTATCTGCCTTAAAGGGGAAGGGGATACGAGTTATAGAACTCGTGTGTTAGGCTGTTGAGACAAATCCCTCAACTGGAGTTAATAAGTAAGTGGGTCGAGGCATTGAAAGGGCACATTGAACCATGTTCTATGAAGGTAACTGCATGTGATAATTGGAAAATAAACCTTTTGGGAGAGTATTATATGTAGTAGAGTCAAATAATAGTAACTTGTCTGGAAAGGATCTCATGAAATAAGTAGGGATTTACCTGGCTGGATTAGATGAATCTACCAAAATTAACAAACTCGACAGTACTGAAGAAATTTTAGATAATTTTAAGGTAAATTCTAGTGAGCCTTTCTCCAGGATTGTGGCCACAGTTCATGTGAAAAGTGATGTTGTCCCTAAGTTCGTGAAAGCAAGGCTGGTACTTTTTTTTTTCACAAAGAAATGATCGAAGCAGAATTAGAAAAGCTAATAAAGGGAATTTTTATTGAACCTGTTTCCCATAGTGAGTTGTCTACCTATTGGCATGCAAATAGTATGTTATAATTTATTCGGCGTATGTCACACTCCCCCAGACTGTCAGGGGATCCTGGCCTTTACCTGCACCTGGGGACATATAATACGAACTACCATTAGTCAATACCTCGGGAAAACGGAAGCCATACTCTTTGGCACGAAAAATAAACTGAAAAGGGTAAATAATTTTAATGTCCAGTGTAATGGGGAACCCATCACTTCAGTATATTTAGTGAAATACCTGGGAATCCCCTTTGACCCATGCATGTCAGGAGAATTGATAGAAAACAGTGTAGTAAAGAAAGTAAATGCCAGAGTAAAGTACCTATCCAGACAAGCACAGTGTCTACCTACTGGTTCTCAATATGCACACAGAAATCACTCCCTACGAAGGCAAAATACTTGGCAGACGGTGCAACGTACCCCCAGTGAAAAGTAAGGGCGCCACTGGTACACTAAGAGAAAACGCAATAAGTGTCCGGGGCCCAAGACTGTTCAACAGCCCCTCACCAGCCATAAAGGACATTACCAGTTGACCCCTGGTTGTCTTCAAGAGGGAGCTGGACAGATACCTAAAGTCGGTGCCGGATCAGCCGGGCTGTGGTTCGTACGTGGACTGCGTGCGGCCAGCAGTAACAGCCTCGTTGATCAGGCCCTGATCCACCGGGAGGCCTGGTCGTGGAACGGGCCGCGGGGGCGTTGATCCCCAGAATACCCTCCAGGTAGACATACTGAGGCTCGCAGGACCCTATGTCTAGCTCTGCCTTAACAAAAAACTGAAAGATAGACTACAAATCACCCAGAACAAAATGGTGAGGTTCATCCTGGACCTGGGTCCAAGAGAGCATGTAGCCAGGATGAATTACAACTGGATATGATGAATGTTGTTGGGTAAAAGGACAACACGAGTGTAATAGTGTGACATTTTTAGAAACGTTGTCACAATAAAATGTCACATTAGTTGCACTTGTGTCCTTTTACCTAACATATTGTTGGTAATTCTACTAACATTATCACATGCTGAATATTGAAGACAGAGTAAAACAATTGATTTTAAATCACGTTTATAAAACTGCTCACAAGCAGAGTCCAGAATATCTTGCTGCCAAGTTTGTTAAGTCTGGGAACCAAAACAATTATAGTACTCGGGGAAGGGAACATAACTTATAAATACCAACAGTAGGTGGTCAGGCTTCAAACACCTTTTATTGTATAACAATAAAGGAGTGGAACGGACTGCCTGCACATGTCAAAGCCTGTCATAGCATGAACCAGTTCAGGAAGAGTCAAAAGGAGGAGAGTGATTTCTTGTATAGCAAACATACATGTACCTATTGCTGTGATCTGATCCTCTCTTTAAATGTTAATATAAATAACTAAGTTTACCTTATTCCTAGTTTATCTCCTAATGTAACTGCTTTTCACATAGTTGCGTTAATTAGCTGTTTTAATTATACTAATGATAGTAATAAATATCTTTATTTCTACAAGTACATGTACAAGATATACAGACCATAGCTGACATCAGTGACATACTACTATATAGAAAGCCGCTTGTTATGCAGAGCATTTCCCGCAAATTAGGTCATTTTTGTCCCAGGATGCGACCCACACCAGTCCACTAACACCTAGGTACCTTTTTTTTACTGATGGGTGAACATAGACAACCGGTGTAAGGAAAAACGTCCGATGTTTCTACCCTCGCTGGGAATCGAACCCGGACTCTTGCCGTGTGAAGCGAGAACTTTAGCAACCAGGCCACGGGGCCAACTGTGTATACCTGAATAAACTTACAATTTGGTGGAGGTTTCTTTTCCGAGCACTAGAAGGCCGGGCTCGATACAGCGTTACGTTGTCAGTGGCTCTATAAACCCTAACAACAACTACTCCCAAATATTGTTGGTGTTTTTAGCACAGTCATCATAGGATATATTGAAGAACAGCAAATGCGTTGTTCCATGCCAGAGGAGCAGTGCAAACAATGAATAATTACGAGACCATACAAGCTATAGGCAGAGGAGCCTATGGGTAAGTGGACCCCAGTGGAAAAAAAAAGTCACTTTACTTTTTTGGGGTTATCCTAGCCCCTCAAGGAAGGTTCCTTGACGCTGGTGAGGGGCTCTTGATCTTGGGAATTGGATCTGTACTCCGGTTCCCTGAATTGAGCCTGAATACCTTTCATCCCTCCCCCCACGTGCCCTGTATAATCCTACGGTTTTAGCGCTCCCCCATAATTATAATAATAATAATTTGGGGTTATCCTAGGTACTTTACACTATGTATGATAATTGTACTTAAGTGTACCTGTACCTAAATAAAACTTTCATACTGATTGCCAGGGGAAATAAACACAACACTTATAGTCCTGTAGCTCGGTTGGTAGCGCACTTACCTCACACGTTGAGGTCCGTGGTTCGATCCCCGGTACGGGTGGAAACATTGGGCGTGTTTTTTTTAAAACACCTGCTGTCCCTGTTCACCTAGCAGTAAATAGTTACCTGGGCGTTAACTGACTAGTGTGTTTTGCATCCTGGGGACGAAATTAATCAAAGTTACCCAAAATGCTCTGCATAACCAGGGGCTTTCTATATAATATGTCATTGATGTCAGCTATGGTCTGTATAAGTTGTATCATGCACTTGTAGAAATAAAGATTTATTATTATTATACTATTATTATTTTTTATTTTTTTTAACACATCGGCCGTTTCCCACCAAGGCAGGGTGGCCTGAAAAAGAAACACTTTCATCATAATTCACTCCATCACTGTCTTGACAGAGGCGTGCTTACACTACAGTTATAAAACTGCAACATTAACACCCCTCCTTCAGTGTGCCAGTTTTCCTGAATCCCTTCATAAATGTTACCTTGCTCACACTCCAACAGCACGTCAAGTCTTTAAAACCATTTGTCTCCAATTATTTCTATCAAATACGCTCACACATGCTTGCTGGAAGTCCATGCCCCTCGCACACAAAACCTCCTTTACCCTCTCCCTCCAACCTTACCTAGGCCGACCCCTACCCTGCCTTCCCTCCACTACAGATTCATACACTCGAAATCATTCTGTTTTGTTCCAACCTCTCTACATATCCGAACCACCTTGACAACCCCTCCTCAGCCCTCTGGATAATAGTTTTGGTAATCCGCACCTCCTCCTAATTTCCAAACTACGAATTCTCTGCATTATATTCACACCACACATTGCCCTCAGACATTATTATTATTACAGTGGTACCCAGAGTTTCGAACTTTCTTCGTTCCAGAAGGCTGTTCAAGTGCTGTTACCGAACGAATTTGTTCCCATAAGGAATAATGTAAATTAGATTAGTCCATTTCAGACCCCCAAAAATACACTTACAAAATCACTTACAATAATACACTAACATAATAGGTCAAGTTGGGAGCAGTTCGAAACTCGGGGTACCACTGTACTTAACAAAAAAAGGCACAATACCATGACTGGAACAATACACACACAACCCGCACATAGAAGAGATGAGCTTCCGACAACGTTTCGGTCCAACTTGGACCATTTACAAAGTCACACTTTGTAAATGGTCCAAGTCGGACCGAAACGTCGTCGTAAGCTCCTCTCTTCTATGTGCGGGTTGTGTGTGTACCACTGTACTTCAAGGGAAGTGCCTTAATGTTGGTGAAGGGATCCTGATCCAAGGAATAAGAGTTAACCTCCTCTTAAATCAAGCCCTGCTACCTCCCTTTATTTCAAACCCAATTACCTCCCCTTATTTCAAGCCTAATTACCTCCCCTTATTTCAAGCCCAATTGCCTCCCCTGAGATGAACCTCTTATTACCTTCTCTTAGATCACCTTTCCCTTAGATCAAGCCTGATTACCTTCCATTCCCCAGATGCTCATGTCTCAGCAGCCCCTCAGTGAGGGGCTAGTGAGGGTCTCTCAATTCAAGGAATTATACCTGCCTTCCTCTTCCTTGGATTCACCCTGAATACCTCTCATTTCTCCAGGCATTGTATGATCCTTATGGGTTTAGCACTTCCACGTGAATGTAGTAGTAGCATCAGTCGTGGCTCAGTGGTAGAGCTTTTACTTAACAAATGAAGAAGCTAGGTTGAATCTCGGAGTGGGTTGGGATGTTGGGCATGTTCTCTTGCATTTATTGCCCCTATTCATCTAGTGGCAAAAAAGTTATTGGGTGTTAGCAAACTGATGTGGGTCGTATCCTGGGGAAGGAGTGCGAGGGACCCCAATGGAAATAACCCATGTTGATTTTTTTTTATATTATCCTGGGTTGCCAGCCCTCCAGTTTAATAATCCAGATCAGTATTTAGAAAAGTTGTGCTTTAGAGTTGTGTGAATATTTAGAGTGGAAAGTGTACAGTATTAAGTTGGTTTTGCTCTAGAGATAATGGTAGCTTTATTTTGTGTGAATTGTCTAAAAAAAAAAAAAAAGTTTTTTTTTTATACAAGGTTAAATTCTTTTAGGTAAAAGTGGGCTTGTTAGATTAGGTAAGTTAGATATGGTTAGGTTACATTAGGTTAGGTTACATTGGGTTAGGTTAGGTTACATTGGGTTAGGTTACATTGGGTTAGGTTAGGTTACATTAGGTAATCCAACCCAACCCAACCCATCTCATGGCTTGGTTGGCAGTGCACTCACCTCACACACTTCAAGTGTCTGTGGTTCAGTCCCATCATGGGTGGTTTCTTACACCTGCTGTCCCTGTTCATCTAGCAGTAAATAGGTACTTGGGCGTTAGTCGACTGGTGTGGGTAGTATCCTAAGGGACAAAATTAAAGGACCCCAATGGAAATAAGACAGACAGTCCTCGATGATGCACTGACTTTCTTGGGTTATCCTGCATGACTAATCCTCTAGGTTAAAAATCTGAACAAATCTTATCTTATCTTAACCCAATCCAACTTAACTTTATTCAGCCAAGTCTAACCCATTTGAACTTGACCAAACACAAACTAGCAAAACCCAATGCAACCCAACCTAACCTAATAATACCTAAACATAACATATTAAATGGTTGCATTGGGTTTCAGTAGCTTCGTTGTGTTGGGTTAAGTTGGGTTTGTATTAATGTTGGTAGAATTACTGACAATATGTTAGGTAAAAGGACACAAGTGCAACTAATATGACATTTTATTGTGGCAATGTTCGCTCTCCAGGAGCTTTATCAAGCTGTTACAAACAATACACGAACACAGAGGGTATATATAGGCTTAGAGTGAGGTGTAATACTAGTGGTAGTAGTAGTAATAATATTACACAAATAACCCGCACATAAAAGAGAAGCTTACGATGATATTTCGGTCCAACTTGGACCATTTACAAAGTCACAATAACAAAAAGAAGAGAAGGAGGGAGTATATATAGAGGCCAGCAGACAGGGACGGGAACAAGAGAGGAAGTGGTGGAGGAGTAATAGTGGTAGTAGTAGTAGTAGTAGTGGAGTCAGTCATATACTAAGAAAGAGGAGCACTGCAAGGGAGCTAGCGGCCCACAGAGGGTAGGGGCAAGAACACAGAGGGGGTAAAAAATAATAATGAAGGACAAATACAAGGCAAAAGAAAGAAAACCCAGAGGAGAAAGAAGAAAGAAGAAAGAGGAAAGAGGAAAGGGAAAGAGGGAGAAGAGGAAAAAAGAATCAGGTTACGTCACGGGTGTTCTGAAGTTTGGAGCATTTAACAATGTACAGTAATGGGAAAGGAA
>WNWK01037872.1:0-18235 GCA_009830355.1 Cherax destructor | reverse complement strand
ACGTACAGGGCAATGAACAGACAGACACTGCTGCGCGGTCAGCAGTACATGACCTTCCAGTTTCATATAGAGGTGTTCCTTTCACGGACTATTTTGCGGTCATTGCTACCACCTTCGCACCCGTTGGCAACAACGCTGGTCTGACCTGCTGAATAACAAACTTCATTCTATTAAACCGGTTATAGGTTTCTGGCCTTCTTCTTGTCACCAATGTCGAGGTTGGGAGACTACACTCTCCCGTCTTCTCATCGGCCACACTCGTCTTACTCACGGGTATCTCATGGAGAGGCTCCCTGCCCCTCTCTGTGAGCATTGTCAGGTTCCAGTGTCTGTTCGACATATCCTGTTGGACTGCCCACTCTATCAACGAGCACGCAGAATTTACCTCCAACGACGTCTTCGCTCTGCAGCCCTTTCTTTACCTTCCCTTCTTGCAGATGGACCCTCCTTTAATCCTGACTCTCTCATTGACTTTTTGACAGAAACTGACTTACTACACAAACTCTGAAGATTATACCTCTAGCACCTCCCTCAGTCCCTTCTACCTCGATCTCTTGCTACCCTCCCCCTGCACTACCACCGTCATCTTGCACTCCATACCCTACTAATCGTCCATCTCCCTCTTACAACCCACTCTCCCTGCATCCTACAATAACCTGCAGCGCTGTATAACCCCTGTGGTTTAGCGCTTCTATTTGATTATAATAATAATAATAATGTCCCGGATTGCTGGTTTACTGGCATGAAGGGTAGGGTATGGCACAGGTTCCATGCCACATCTCCACTGCTTGCGGTGCTGAGGTCCTCTTGGGCACGGAGGGGGATTTACACCTCTTTCATTCCTCCTAGGAGCTATTCCTCCACGTTCCCCCTTTCCTGTTATCACACCCTGTTCTGACCCGGCCTCATTATCGGACCACTCTTTAGACACTTCCAATACCCCTGTACCTCTCGCTGGTGCATGTTCGTCACCTACTTCAGGTACCGGGGTGCCGACCAGCCCTTCTGATACGTCTGACCTTCACTCTTTTCTGACCTTGCATCCGTCTTCTCCCTCTATGATGCGGCAATTTTCGGGTTGCTCGTCCGTCCCACGACGGACCAATTCTGGTCCCACATCTAAATGGCCAAGACCCTTACATGATGATACTTCGCTACTTCCTTCTCATGCATCTCAGAAACGACCAGCTCGTCACACACTCCCCTTAAACACTATATTTCACACTACACAATGGACTAAGTTTTTTATTCTGAGACCAACTTCTTCTACTACCTATCTTTCTGATCATATTATTGGTAAGGCACTCCTGCGCTATGTGGGCAAAGACATCGCCTTTCACACTCTCAAAATTGGCACACGCATCGTTACGGTCCAGAATGCTTACCAAGCTCATGATCTTTCTCGCCTTAGGTCCATAGATGCTACTCCTGTCACTATTGAAAAACATCATTCTCTCAACACTTGTAGTGGCACTGTTATTCTATCCCATACCATTGTCCAACAGAATTTCCAAAACTGTGGTGATGACATTCTGGAGCAGCTTGAGCTCCAGGACCTTCCTATACTCAAAGTTGACACTTTTGTCCTCCCTGCCCGCCGGCAAAGACGATATCCTTGCAATATTGTTCGCTTAACTTTCGACTGCCGTTACTTTCTGCCCTCGGTCTACATTGTGGGTCACCGTTTACAAGTTTGAAAGGTGATCCCTACACCGCAACAGTGGCATTTTGGTAGTCTACCTCCCTCGTGCCTTAGCTGTCGTGAGGCACATCCATCTTTCGCCGTTGTCAGGTTTACCTAAATGAGCGGGAAATCCGTTGTCTCAAAGAGGCGGAAGGCTTCTCATATGCTATAGCTGTTTCTCATTTATGCCTTCAAGGGAGACTCCCCCGTATTTCCTATTCTCACGTTGCTAAACGTCTCCCCACTTCTGGGGTCCCAACTCCCACGGCTTCCTCTGTGGTTGCCCCATCCTCAGTCACCTGTCTCGAATTCTTTTGCTGTTCTTGGCTCCGAGGTTCCTACCTCGGCACCCCATACTGCCCTCACCCCTTCCTCTACTCACTCCAACACTTCCTCCTCACCACCCTCTTCTTCTCAGAAGTCCGGCAAAAAAAACCCATTGTTAAACTCTCCTCTCTCCCCTCCTTCCCTTCTCCATCCTGCACATTTTTCCTTCCCAGATTCTATGCCTGGTTTCTCACCTCCAACTAGTTCTGTTACGTGTGTGGAGGTTCATCCTCCTCCTCGTTCGATACTTTCATCCCCTGTCCCCTCCCAAGTTTCTTCCTCTACTGCCCCTACCCAGGTCACTTCCACTCCTGTCCCCTCCCAAACCCCTTCGACAGTTTCCTCTTCCATTTCCTCACCCCCTACTTTAGTACAGGCCATAGTCTCCCCAATTGTTGCTCATCCCCCTCTTTCCATCTCTAATGTGGTCCCACATCCTGCATCTTTGTCTTCTGAAACGCTGGAAGCTATCACAGAATATATTAAGGAGACTGGAATGTTGATAGACACCGCTCCACCTCCGGTTCCTCTTCCTATCTCATCTCTGTCTACACCCCTCCTTCCTTCACAGCATTCCTATCCTTCACTGCTTACAAGTCTAATGCTGCCTCCAAACATGGACTTTTCTAACCCTATTAGTCCATAGATACCTCTACCTTCGACTTTTATCTTTCTCTTCATAAATCATGGCTTATTTGCAGTGGAATATCCAAGGCCTCAGGGGTAACCGGGGTGAGCTTCAGGTGTTGCTCTCCCAGTTTTCCCGTGTTGGAGTCTGTGTACAAGAACCCAAATTACACTCCGCTGTTATCCGTCCCTTTTCGGGCTATGATTTGTTATATTCATCGGATCCTTTTTCCGATGGAACCTTTAACAAAAGTGCTCTTCTTATACGCACTGGTATTCCTTACCATCAGCTCTTTGTTCAGTCTTCTCTACATTACACTGGTTGGTAGACAGCAACCACCCAGGGAGGTACTACCGCCCTACCAAATGAGTGTGAAACATAAGCCTGTAATTGTTTTGCATGATGGTAGGATTGCTGGTGTCTTTTTCTGTCTCATAAACATGGAAGGTTGCAGGTATGTCTTGCTACTTCTACTTACACTTAGGTAACACTACACATGCATGTACAAGCATTTATATACTAACCCCTCTGGGTTTTTCTTCTATTTTTCTTCCTAGTTCTTGTTCTTTATTTCTGCTTATCTCCATGGGGAAGTGGAACAGAATTCTTCCTCCGTAAGCTATCCGTGTTGTAAGAAGCGACATAATGCCGGGAGCAATGGGCTAGTAACCCCTTCTCCTGTATAAATTACTAAAAACAAGATAAGGAAAAACTTCATAAAATTAGAATGTTTGAATGTGTGTGAATATAGTGCGGATGATAAGAAAGAGATGATTGCTAATGTTATGAATGAAAAGAAGTTGGATGTCCTGGCCCTAAGCGAAACAAAGCTGAAGGGGGTAGGCGAGTTTCAGTGGGGAGAAATAAATGGGATTAAGTCAGGAGTATCTGAGAGAGTTAGAGCTAAGGAAGGGGTAGCAATAATGTTGAAGGATCAGTTATGGAGAGAGAAGAGGGAACATAAATGTATAAATTCAAGGATTATGTGGATTAAAATAAGGGTCGGATGTGAAAAGTGGGTCATAATAAGTGCGTATGCACCTGGAGAAGAGAGGAGTGTAGAGGAGAGAGAGAGATTTTGGGAGATGTTAAGCGAGTGTGTAGGAACTTTTGAGCCAAGTGAGAGAATAATCGTGGTAGGGGACCTAAATGCTAAAGTAGGAGAAGTGTTTAGAGAGGGGGTGGTAGGTAAGTTTGGGGTACCAGGTGTAAATGATAATGGGGAGCATTTGATTGAACTTTGTATAGAAAGGGGTTTGGTTATAGGTAACACATATTTTCAGAAAAAGAGGACAAATAAGTATACAAGATATGATGTAGGGCAAAATGACAGTAGTTTGTTGGACTACATATTGGTAGATAAAAGACTGTTGGGTAGACTTAAGGATGTACATGTTTATAGAGGGGCCACAGATATATCAGATCACTTTTTAGTTGTAGCTACAGTGAGAGTAAAAGGTAGATTGGATACAAGGAGAATGGAAACAGCAAGTAAGAGAGACATGAAGATTTATAAACTAAAGGAGGAGGCAGTTAGGGTTAAGATATATACAACTGGGCTAGTGAGAGTAGAGGCAGTGGGGTAGAAGAGGTATGGGGTAAGTTTAAGAATATAGTGCTAAAGTGTTCAGTAGAAGTTTGTGGTTATAGGAAAGTGGGTGCGGGAAGGAAGAAGAGAGATTGGTGGAATGATGATGTAAAGAGAGTAGTAAGAGAGAAAAAGTTAGCATATGAGAGGTTTTTACAAAGCAGAAGTGATGCAAGGAGGGAGGAGTATATGGAGAGAAAAAGAGAGGTTAAGAGAGTGGTAAAGCAGTGTAAAAAGAGAGCAAATGAGAGGGTGGGTGAGATGTTATCAACAAATTTTTTTCGAAAATAAGAAAAAGTTTTGGAGTGAGATTAACAAGTTGAGAAAACCTAGGGAGAGAATGGATTTGTCAGTTAAAAATAGGAGAGGAGAGTTATTAAATGGAGAGTTAGAGGTATTGGGAAGATGGAGGGAATATTTTGAGGAATTGTTAAATGTTGATGAAGATAGGGAAGCTGTGATTTCGTATATAGGGCAAGGAGGAATAACATCTTATAGGAGTGAGGAAGAACCAGTTGTGAGTGTGGGGGAAGTTTGTGAGGCAGTGAGTAGAATGAATGGGGGTAAAGCAGCAGTGATTGATGGGATAAAGATAGAAATGTTAAAGGCAGGTGGGGATATAGTTTTAGAGTGGTTAGTGTTTTTATTTAATAAATGTATGGAAGAGGGTAAGGTACCTAATGATTGACAGAGAGCATGCATAATTCCTTTGTATAAAGGCAAAGGGGACAAAAGAGAGTTTAAAAATTATAGGGGAATAAGTCTGTTGAGTATACCTGGTAAAGTGTATGGTAGAGTTATTATTGAAAGAATTAGGAGTAAGACGGAGAGCAGGATAGCGGATGAACAAGGAGGCTTTAGGAAGGGTAGGGGGTGTGTAGACCAAGTGTTTGCAGTGAAACATATAGGTGAACAATATTTAGATAAGGGTAAAGAGGTGTTTGTATCTTTTATGGATTTGGAAAAGGCATATGATAGGGTGGATAGGGGAGCAATTTGGCAGATGTTGCAAAATGTATGGAATAGGAATTAGGTTATTGAAAGCGGTGAAAAGTTTTTACGAGGATAGTGAGACACAGGTTAGAGTATGTAGGCGAGAGGGACATTATTTCCCAGTAAAATTAGGCCTTAGACATGGATGTATGATGTCACCGTGGTTGTTTAATATATTTATATACAGTGGACCCTTGCCATTCGAATTTAATCCATTCCAGGAGCTTGTTCTTAACATGAAATGTTCAAAAGGCGATTTAATTTTTCCCATAAGAAATAATGGAAATACAATTAATCCGTTCCTGCTGTCAGGAGGCATGACAAAATAGTACTTCACTGTGAAGCTATTATCAACTCGACAGCTTATTTATCTATCACAATTCATCTAATATGACATAATAAACAATATAAATAACATAAAAACCTTATATACACTCTAGAATGAATAAAATATGTATGTCATTACGAATGTGGTGGCTGGGAAGGATGGTGGTGGCGGGCATTCTCGCTACAGCTGTGAAAACATCTTCCCATTCTTTCCTCCTTCAGACGTGTTAGTATAAGAGAAAACGGAGTTTGTAATGCTATCTGCATTAGATCACTTCCAGTCAGCTTCAAGTAGTGAACAGAAATCGTATGTGTCAGGCTGGTAACAGCAACAACAACAACTGGTTTGTTTACAAAACTCCCTCCCGAACCTTCATTTAATCTTGTTTATTCACCACTGCCTCTACCACCTGCCTCTCACCACTGCCTCTACCACCACTGCACCTGCTCACCACTGCCTCTACACCACTGCCTCTACACCACTGCCTCTCATGCCTCACCACTGCCTCTACACACCACTGTCTCTGTCTTACCACTGCCTCTCACCCCAACCACTGCCTCAACCACCACTGCCTCTACCACCACTGCCTCTCACCACTGCCTCTACCACCACTGCCTCTCACCACTGCCTCTCACCACTGCCTCTCACCACTGCCTCTACCACCACTGCCTCTACCACCACTGCCTCTTACCACTGCCTCTCACCAACACTGCCTCAACCACCACTGCCTCTACCACCACCTCTCACCACTGCCTCAACCACCACTGCCTCTCACCACTGCCTCTCACCACTGCCTCTACCACTGCCTCTATCACCACTGCCTCTACCACCACTGCCTATACCACTGCCTCTACCACCACTGCCTCTCACCATGCCTCAGCCACCACTGCCTCAACCACCACTGCCTCTACCACCACTGCCTCTCCCCCAACTGCCTCTCACCACTGCCTCAACCACCACTGCCTCTCACCACTGCCTCTACCACTGCCTCTACCACCACTGCCTCTCACCACTGCCTCTCACCACTGCCTCAACCACCACTGCCTCTCATCACTGCCTCTACCACTGCCTCTCACCACTGCCTCAACCACCACTGCCTCTCACCACTGCCTCAACCACCACTGCCTCTACCACCACTGCCTCTCACCAATGCCTCTACCACTGCCTCTCACCACTGCCTCTCACCACTGCCTCTACCACTGCCTCTCACCACTGCCTCTACCACCACTGCCTCAACCACCACTGCCTCTACCACCACTGCCTCTCACCACTGCCTCTACCACTGCTACCACCACTGCCTCTCACCACTGCCTCTCACCACTGCCTCAACTACCACTGCCTCTCACTACTGCCTCTACCACTGCCTCTCACTGCTGCCTCTCTCACCACTGCCTCAACCACCACTGCCTCAACGACCACTGCCTCAACCACCACTGCCTCTCACCACTGCCTCTAGCACCACTGCCTCTACCACTGCCTCTACCACTGCCTCTCACCACTGCCTCTACCACCACTGCCTCACACTTAATGAACAAACTCCAAACAATTACTATAATTAAGTGTGAAATGTCTGGATGAGCATGCAGGGTATTGTTCTCTCAAGTGTAAACAACGAGGGACTGGCTTTCCAAGCACCTGGGCGGACAGGTGATGGACACACTTGTTCGAATCGTGATATTTTGTTCTCATGACGATATCGATTTTCTTGTTCTAATGACGATTTGTTCGACTGCCGAGCCGTTCGAATAGCGGGGGTCCACTGTAGATGAAATTAGGAGGAGGTGCGGGATTACCAAAACTATTATCCAGAGAGCTGAGGAGGGGTTGTTGAGGTGGTTCGGACATGTAGAGAGAATGGAACGAGACAGAATGACTTCGAGAGTATATAAATCTGTAGTGGAGGGAAGGCGGGGTAGGGGTTGGCCTAGGAAAGGTTGGAGGGAGGGGGTAAAGGAGGTTTTGTGTGCGAGGGGCTTGGACTTCCAGCAAGCATGTGTGAGTGTATTTGATAGGAGTGAATGGAGACAAATGGTTTTTAATACTTGACGTGCTGTTGGAGTGTGAGCAAAGTAACATTTATGAAGGGATTCAGGGAAACCGGCAGGCTGGACTTGAGTCCTGGAGATGGGAAGTACAGTGTCTGCACTCTGTAGGAGGGGTGTTAATGTTGCAGTTTTATAACTGTAGTGTAAAGCACCCCTCTGGCAAGACAGTGATGGAGTGAATGATGATGAAAGTTTTTCTTTCTCAGGCCACCCTGCCTTGGTGGGAATCGGCCGATGTGTTAATAAAAAAAAATAAAAAAAGATGGAGTTGTAAGAGAAGTGAATGCTTGGGTGTTGGCAAGAGGTGTGGGGTTAAAAGATAAAGAATCTAACACAAAGTGGGAGTTGTCACAGTTGCTCTTTGCTGATGAGACTGTGCTTTTGGGGGATTCTGAAGAGAAGTTGCAGAGGTTGGTGGATGAGTTTGGTAGGGTATGTAAAAGAAAGAAATTAAAAGTGAATATAGGAAAGAGTAAGGTGATGAGAATAACAAAAAAATTAGATAATGGAAGACTGGATATCAGATTGGAGGGAGAGAGTATGGAGGAGGTGAATGTGTCAGCAGATTGGTATATGAAAGATGAGGTGAATCATAGAATTAACAAGGGAAAAAAGATGAGTGGTGCACTGAGGAGCTTGTGGAGACAGAGAACTTTATTCATGAAAGCAAACAGGGGAATGTATGAGAGTATAGTTATACCAACACTCTTGTATGGGTGTTAGACATGGGTTGTGAATGTTGCAACAAGGAGAAGGCTGGAGGCAGTGGAGATGTCGTGTCTGATGGCAATGTGTGGTGTGCATATAATGCAGAGAATCCGTAGTTTGGAGATTAGGAGGTGTGGGATTACCAAAATTATTATCCAGAGAGCTGAGGAGTGGTTGTTGAGATGGTTTGGACATATAGAGAGGATGGAGCAAAATAGAATGACTTTGAGAGTGTATAAATCTGTAGTGGAGGGAAGGAGGGGTAGGGGTCGGCCTAGAAAAGGTTGGAGGGAGGGGGTAAAGAAGGTTTAGTGTGCGAGGGGCTTGGACTTCCAGCAAGCATGCGTGAGCGTGTTAGATAGGAGCGAATGGAGACAAATGGTTTTTAGGACTTGACGTGCTGTTGGAGTGTAGGCAAGGTAACATTTATGAAGGGTTTCATGGAAACTGGCAGGCCGAACTTGATTCCTGGAGATGGGAAGTACAGTGCTGGCACTCTGAAGGAGGGGTGTTAATGTTACAGTTTTGTAGCTGTAGTGTAAGCACATCTCTGGCAAGACAGTGATGGAGTGAATGATGATGAAAGTTTTTCTTTGTCAGGCCACCCTGCCTTGGTGGGAAACGGCCGATGTGTTAATAAAAAAAAATAATTACACTGCAGCCCGTATCCACTTGAATAAGTGGTATACACTCTGTTCTTTGTATCTCTCTCCTTCTCAGGCATTGTCTATCCCAGATGTTGCTTTTCTGGTTTCTAACTTGCTGCCTCCCCTTCTGTTACTTGGCGATTTTAATGCACACCATTTTCTCTGGGGGGAGGGGTCACACTGTGACTTCTGTGGCATTCAGTTGGAGGCATTTCTTGCTTCTCTCCCCCTCCATGTTTTAAATACGGGTACTCCCACCCATTTTGATCCTCGAACTCATTCTTTTTCTTGCATCGATCTCTCCATCTGCTCTTCCTCCACTGTCCTCGACTTCACCTGGTCTGTCCTCCTGGACTTACATGACAGCGATCATTTTCCAATCATCCTTATGTCTCCTTTGTATTCTCCACCTCCTCGTAGCCCGTGCTGGCAATTTGACCAGGCGAATTGGGACCTTTACGCACATCTCACTGCTTTTCATGAAGCTTCTTCCTCGTCCTGCATTGATGAGGTTTTACATCTCTTCTCGTCCTCCGTCTTAACTGCAGCTTTACATTCTATCCCCCAAACCTTGGGCAAGCATTCTCAGAAGTGCGCGCCTTGGTGGTCTCCTGCTTGTGCTCGGGCAGTACGTTTGAAATGCACTGCATGGGGCAGGTACCGGTATAACAGAACCACAGAGAGACTCCTTGATTTTAGGCAGAGGAGAGCAATTGCTCGTCGTGGCATACATGACGCTAAACGCACTTGCTGGCGGGAATACGTTTCTACCATCACTTTGGCTTTCTTGATGAGTGCAGTCTGGAAGAAAGTGTGGAAATTGAGTGGTAAATTCTCCCCCGACCCTACTCCTGTTCTTCGGGTTGCCAGTGTCGATATAGCACACCCTCTTGCCGTTGCCACTTAAATTGGTAATCATCTGGTCCGCATTTCTCAGGGGCTCCATCTATGCCCCTCGTTCCTTTCTTCTAAGTCTACCAGCGAGTTAAAGCCCTTAGATTTTTCTTCTCTCGGAGAAGAATCTTATAATGTGCCTTTTACCCTTCAAGAACTGGAGGCAACACTCTCTGTTTGCCGATCATCGGCATACATATTCGTATGCTACAGCATTTACATCAGTCAGCTCTTGCAGTCCTCTTACGACTCTTTAATCTTATATGGTCGCAAGGAGTTCTTCCCCAGCTGTGGAAGTCTGCTATTGTTCTCCCTTTTCGCAAACCAGGTACTGCGGGACATGATACCTCCCACTACCGTCCCATAGGCTTTTGTAAGGGCTGTTCTGCCATTGACCCCTTACTGCACTTGGATACGTATATTTGTAATGCCTTTGCTAATAACCACTCAGTTATCGCCATCCTTTTTGACCTTGAGAAGGCTTATGACACAACTTGGAGGTATAATATCTTGGCCCAGGCCCACTCCTTAGGCCTCCGAGGCAATCTATCATTTTTCCTTAAGGCCTTCTTAACTGAAAGACATTTCCGTGTCCGGATTAGTAATGTGCTTTCCCCGGAGTTTGTCCAAGCTGAAGGTGTCTCCCAGGAATGTGTTCTGAGCACAACACTTTCTCCTTGCTATAAATAATCTGGCATCTGTTCTCCCATCCAATATTTGGTCATCGCTTTATGTTGATGACTTTGCTATAGCTTGTGCGGGCGCTGATTGTCACCTCATTGCAGTTTCCCTCCAGCATGTCATCAACCGCGTTTCTGATTGGGCCACCACTCACGGGTTTAAATTTTCTAGTAGCAAAACTCACCAAATTACGTTTACTAGACGTTCAGTGGTCTCTCATCATCCATTGTATCTATATGGCTTGCGTATCCCAGAACGTGATACAGTCAGGTTTCTAGGCCTCCTGTTTGACCGTTGATTGTCCTGGAAACCTCACATTACCTCTCTGAAGGCAACTTGTCATAACTGGCCGAAACTCCTTAAAACTCTAGTACAGTGGACTCTCGCTATTCGAACACTCCAAAACTCACCCTTTTATGTAAGTTTATTGTTGTAAGTGCTTTTATAAGTGTAATTTTTGGGGGTCTGAAATGGACTAACCTAATTTACATCATTCCTTATGGGAATAAATTCGTTTGGTAACAGCACTTGAACAGCATTCTGGAATGAGGGCGAGTTTTGGAGTGTTCGAATAGCGAGGGTCCACTGTACATCTTTCATGAGGGGCTGATCGTAGAACTCTCCTTCGCCTGCATTCAGCCCTAATTTTATCGAAACTCGATTATGGTGACCAGATATATTCGGCTGCCTCCCCTGCTACTCTTTCCAGCCATAATCCCATGCCTTGGTGCTTTTTGTTCTTCCCTGGTTGACAGCTTCTATGTAGAAGTGAACATTCCATCCTTGTCCGATCATCGTGATGCACATTGCCTTCGCTGTTATGTTCGCTCTCATGACCTCCGCAATCCTTCCATGTATAGGATTGTCACAGATGTTAGTAGATGCTCTATTTGTTCTTCGACCCTGTTTACTTCATCCCTTTTCTCTTCATCTACATTTGCTCGTGTCTTCCCTTCAGCTACCACCTTTCTATGTTCATGTGGCATCTCCCTTTCCCCTACTCCCTTGGGAAGTTCCTGCTGTCCATGTCTGTTCTTCTCCTCTGCCTTGCGCAAAAGCCTAACTACCTACGGCGACGTCTCGCTTTTTTTTTCTAGACCACTTTCGCTGTCATTCCCATGCCATCGCAGTGTACACCGATGGTTCTAAGTCTGACGGCGTCGGATTCGCAGCAGTGTTTTTGGACAGCGTCGTGCAAGGGCATGTATTATCCTCGGCTAGCATATTTACCGCTGAATTGTATGCCATTCTTGTAGCACTTATCCATGTTGCATCTATGCCTGTGTCACCATTTGTGGTCATTTCAGACTACCTTAGTGCCTTACAGGCTATCCAAAAATTTGATACACCTCACCCCCTAGTTCTTCGTATCCAGCTTTGGTTAAGATGTATCTCTAGCAAACACAAAGATATTGTTTTTTGTTGGGTCCCTGGTCATGTTGACGTAGAGGGCAATGAACAGGCAAACACTGCTGCGTGGTCGGCAGTACATGACCTTCCAGTTTCATATAGAGGTGTTCCATTTACGGACTATTTTGCTGTCATTGCTACACACCTTCGCACCCGTTGGCAACAATGTTGGTCTGACCTGCTACATAACAAACTTCATTCTATTAAACCAAGTATTGGTTTCTGGCCTTCTTGTCACCAATGTCGAGGGTGGGACACTACTCTCTCCCGTCTTTGCATCAGCCACACTTGTCTTACTCACGTGTATCTCATGGAGAGGCTCCCTGTCCCTCTCTGTGAGCATTGTCAGGTTCCAGTATCTGTTCGCCACATTCTGTTGGACTGTCCACTATCAACGAGCACGCAGAATTTACCTCCAACGTCGTCTTCGCTCTGCTGCCCTCACTTTACCTTCCCTTCTTGCTGATGGGTCCTCCTTCAATCCTGACTCTCTCATTGACTTTTTGACAGCAACTGATTTACTACACAAACTCTGACGATTTTGCCTTTAGCACTCCCCTCAGTCCCTGCTACCTCAATCTCTTACTACCCTCTATCCCTTCACTATTCACTATCGCGCTGTGCTCCATACCCTCCTAATCATCCCTCTCCCTCTTACTACCCATTATCCCTGCATCCTACCCTGCCCCGCTGCACTGTATGACCCTTGTGGTTTAGCATTTTTGATTATAGTAATAATAATCTAAAGGTTAGGTGTAATTTTAAAGTTTAATATAGTTTAATTCTAGAGTTTAGTATAATTATGAAACTTAATTTAGTGTGATTCTAAAACTTAATTTAGTATATTATCTCACTTGTATTGTTCAGCAACACTAAATGTCAATATTTATTCATGTAATTCCTCTACCAAACCAATTAAAGCCATATAGCATGAACTAATAGAATATTTAATTATCTTGTAATTGTAAACTCACCTAATGACCATATGTACAAATTTACTGCACTGGTATTACCTTATTAATCTTAAGTTAATCTTAAGTTTGCCCGAATTGCTCTGCATATATGTAAAGGGGCTTTTGGCATGTACACTCAATTGTTATACTATTCCTTTGTACAAACATGTATCATGCTGAAATAAAGTTATTATTTGTTTCTCATCTCAATTGCCTCTTCCACCACCCCATTTTCTTGATTTTCTTTATTATATATATATATATATATATATACAGTGGACCCTCGGTTAACGAAATTAATCCGTTCCAGGAACTATTACTTAATCTGAATCTTTTGTAATCCGAACCCTTATTTCCCATAAGAAATAATGTAAATACAATTAATCCGTTCCACAAAAAAATATTCACAACAAATATAATATAAATAACATTTACTTACCTTTATTGAAGAGACTTGCAGGCATCTGGAAGATAGGGATGATGACAGGGGCAGGGTGTTAGTGGTTGGAAGGGAAATCCCCCTCCAAAAGGACTTCAGGTAACAAGTCCCTCTCTGGGGTTACTTCCCTTCTTGGTCTTTTAATGCCACTAGGACCAGCTTGAGAGTCACTAGAACTCTTCTTAGAAAAATAACTGTCCAGAGTCCTCTGTTTCTGGCGACTCTTTAATACTTTCCTGAAGTGCAACATGGCTCTGTCACTGAGCTGGTTGCACAGAAGGCTCATTTCAGCTTGCTCAAGGTGGTGTCTTTCAACAAATGTCTGCACCTTATTCCACATTGAACAAATTTCCTTAATCTCTGAAGAAGGCACCTCCTTCACTCTCTCTTCCTCCTCCTGTGAAGCAATAACCTCAGCTGTGGTCTGTTGCTGTTCCAGATGAAGCTCTTGCAGCTCTTCAGTTGTTAGCTCTATCCTGTGCTCCTCCACCAACTCTTCCATATCCTCACCACTCACCTCCAACCCCAGGCTGTTCCCCAATGCCACAACATCTTAGACAACAGGCACAGGGTCGTCAGTGTCAGGGTCAGCTTCAAATCCTTCAAAATCCCTCTTTTCAACACAATCCGGCCACAGTGGTCTCCAAGCAGAGTTCAAAGTCCTGGAAGTCACTCCCTCCCAAGCCTTACCTATAAGGCCTAGGCAATGCACGATATTGAAGTGATCTTTCCAGAACTCTCTTAGGGTAAATGCAGAGTCATTGGTCATATTAAAGCACCTCTGAAACACTGCTTTGGTGTACAGTTTCTTGAAGTTTGCAATGACCTGCTGGTCCATGGGCTGGATGAGAGGAGTGGTGTTAGGAGGCAAGAACTTCATTGTGATGAAACTGAACTCATCAGGCAACAACTCTTCCAAGTTGTGAGGATGAGCAGGAGCATTGTCCAGTACCAGGAAGCACTTGAGTCCCAATTTCTTTTCCAGGAGGTATTTCTTCACACTAGGGCCAAACACTCTAGTCAACCATTCCTTGAAAATCTCCGTACTGACCCATGCTTTGGTGTTAGCCTTCCAATGCACACACAAATTATTCTTGTCAACACTGTTTCTTGAAGGGTCTGGGATTTTCTGAGTGATACACCAGAAGTGCTCCACTCACCCTTTCCCCCTCATCAATTCTATGATTCACCTCATCCTTCATAGATCCATCTGCTGACATGTCCACTCCCAAATATCTGAATACATTCACCACCTCCATACTCTCTCCCTCCAATCTGATATCCAATCTTTCGTCACCTACTCTTTTTGTTATCCTCATCACCTTACTCTTTCCTATATTCACTTTCAATTTTCTTCTTTTACACACCCTACCAAATTCATCCACCAACCTCTGCAACTTCTCTTCAGAATTTCCCAAAAGCACAGTGTCATCAGCAAAAAGCAACTGTGACGACTCCCACTGTATATTTGATTCTTTATCTTTTAACCCCACACCTCTTGCCAAGACCCTCGCATTCACTTCTCTTACAACCCCATCTATAAATATATTGAACAACCACAGTGACATCACACATCCTTGTCTAAGGCCCACTTTTACTGGGAAATAGTCCCTCCCTCCTACACACACTAACCTGAGCCTCACTATCCTCATAAAACTCTTCACTGCTTTCAGTAACCTACCTCCTATTCCATACACCTGCAACATCTGCCACATTGCCCCCCTATCCACCCTATCATACGCCTTTTCCAAATCCATAAATGCCACAAAAACCTCTTTACCCTTATCCAAATACTGTTCACCTATATGTTTCACTGTAAACACGTGGTCTACACACCCCTACCTTTCCTAAAGACCCTTGTTCATCTGCTATCCTGCTTTCTGTCTTACTCTTAATTCTTTCAATAATAACTCTACCATACACTTTACCAGGTACACTCAACAGACTTATTCCCTATAATTTTTGCACTCTCTTTGTCCCCTTTGCCTTTATACAAAGGAACAATACATGTTCTCTGCCAATCCCTAGGTACCTTACCCTCTTCCATACATTTATTAAATAATAGCACCAACCACTCCAAAACTATATATCCACCTGCTTTTAACATTTCTATCTTTATCCCATCAATCCCAGCTGCCTTACCCCCTTTCATTCTACCCACTGCCTCACGAACTTCCCCCACACTCACAACTGGCTCTTCCACACTCCTACAAGATGTTATTCCTCCTTGCCCTATACACGAAAACACAGCTTCCCTGTCTTCATCAACATTTAACAACTCCTCAAAATATTCCCTCCATCTTCCCGATACCTCTAACTCTCCACTTAATAACTCTCCTCTCCTATTTTTAACTGTCAAATCCATTTGTTCCATAGGCTTCCTCAACTTATTTATCTCACTCCAAAACTTTTTCTTATTTTCAACAAAATTTGTTGATAACATCTCACCCACTCTCTCATTTGCTCTCTTTTTACATTGCTTCACCACTCTCTTAACCTCTCCTTTTCTCTCCACATACTCTTCCCTCCTTGCATCACTTCTACTTTGTAAAAACCTCTCATATGCTAACTTTTTCTCCCTTACTACTCTCTTTACATCATCATTCCACCAATCACTCTTTTTCCCTCCCGCACCCACTCGCCTGTAACCACAAACTTCTGCTAAACACTCTAACACTACATTTTTAAATCTACCCCATACATCCTCGACCCCATTGCCTACACTCTCACTAGCCCATCTATCCTCCAATAGTTGTTTATATCTTACCCTGACTGCCTCCTGTTTTAGTTTATAAACCTTCACCTCTCTCTTACTTACTGCTTCTATTTTCCTTGTATCCCATCTACCTTTTACTCCCACTGTAGCTATAACTAAAAAGTGATCTGATATATCTGTGGCCCCTCTATAAACATGTACATCCTGAAGTCTACTCAACAGTCTTTTATCTACCAATACATAGTCCAACAAACTACTGTCATTACGCCCTACATCATATCTTGTATACTTATTTATCCTCTTCTTCTTAAAATATGTATTACCTATAATTAAACCCCTTTCTATACAAAGTTCAATCAAAGGGCTCCCATTATCATTTACACCTGGCACCCCAAACTTACCTACCACACCCTCTCTACATGTTTCTCCTACTTTAGCATTTAGGTCCCCTACCACAATTACTCTCTCACTTGGTTCAAAAGTTCCTATACATTCGCTTAACATCTCCCAAAATCTCTCTCCTCTACACTCCTCTCTTCTCCAGGTGCATAAACACTTATTATGACCCACTTTTCGCATCCGACCCTTATTTTAATCCACATAATCCTTGAATTTACACGTTTATATTCCCTCTTCTCCTTCCATAACTGATCCTTCAACATTATTGCTACCCCTTCCTTTTCTCTAACTCTCTCAGATACTCCTGACTTAATCCGATTTATTTCTCCCTACTGAAACTCACCTACCCTCTTCAGCTTTGTTTTGCTTAGGGCCAGGACATCCAACTTCTTTTCATTCATAACATCAGCAATCATCTCTTTCTTATCATCCGCACTACATCCACGCACATTCAAACAACCCAGTTTTATAAAGTTTCTCTTCTCTTTTTTAGTAAATGTGTACAGGAGAAGGGGTTACTAGCCCATTGCTCCCGGCATTTTAGTCGCCTCATATGACACGCATGGCTTACGGAGGAAAGATTCTTTTCCACTTCCCCATGGACAATAGAGAAAATAAAAAGAACAAGAGCTATTAAGAAAAAGAAGAAAACCCTAGATGTGTGTATGTATATATATATGCATGTGCATGCCTGTGTAGTGTGACCTAAAGTGTAAGTAGAAGTAGCTAGATATACCTGTTATCCAGCGTGTTTATGAGACAGAAAAAAAGACACCAGCAATCCTACCATCATGTAAAACAGTTTCAGGTTTCTGTTTCACAGTCACTTGGCAAGACGGTAGTACCTCCCTGGGTGGTTGCTGTCTGCCAACCTACTATAGTATTTATTCTTTAAAAAAAAATGATTTTTTTTGTGAATATTTTTGGGTGGAAACATTAATTGTATTTACATTATTTCTTATGGGAAATAAGGTTTCGACTTTCGAACAATTTGAGTTAAGGTCTAGCTCCTGGAATGGATTATGACCAAAAGTCGAGGGACCACTGTATTCATCTTGTCTCCTCGTGGGTCCCTCACTTTTGTGGCACTGTTAACTTTCCCTAAATGATCATGGACCTTCCTAGGACCAGATGTTCCTTTTGGGCAATACCTCATTGACAGACTATGGCACTGGCACTCCTGTTGATACCTCTAAATTTTGTTCTACTTTGACTATGATCCCAATTTATCCTACAATAGTGGACAAAAGTTTTTCACAGGCAAAATATAGCAACACAAGATAAATGTAAAGTATGCACACAATACCTTCCTTAAAAATCCACAAACAAAATGTGTTACCCCAAACTTTCCTTTAGGAAGAAAACATCTAAAACTTTAACATATAAAACCAATTTTACTTCCACTTAAGCCTTGATAAGTGTCCTCTCCTGTCAGCAACTTGTAACTGCTACAGCATGCCAGTTCATATTGTTCAAAGCATGTCTCGAGTTATCAGATAAGTCTCGCAGTCAGGCTTCCCATGTTACATTAGTGTCAGGTCCTTCTCACTATATTGTGGTCAACACATCGGCTGCCTCCCACCAAGGTAGGATGGCCCGAAAAAGAAAAACTTTCACCTTCACTCCATCACTGTTTTGCCAGAGGCGTGCTTACACTACAATTATAAAACTGCAACATTAACACTCCTCCTTCAGAGTGCAGGCACTGTACTTCCCATCTCCAGGACTCAAGTCTGGCCTGCTGGTTTCCCCGAATCCCTTCATAACTGTTACCTTCTCACACTCCAAAATTACG
>WNWK01037871.1:0-18236 GCA_009830355.1 Cherax destructor | reverse complement strand
ATCTTTATTTCACTACTACTACTCCCTATATATTTGACTGAAGAAGCCTACTGTGTTGGCGAAACTTTCCCCTCAATAAAGATCCCCAACTGTTGCCCCGTGTCTTTTTTTTCAAATCCCCCGGTATTATATAAATTTTTTCAACAAAAAACCTTCCCCCTCTACACCTGCAAAAAAATAGCTGAAGCTCAAAAAACAAAATAGACACTAATTGCATGTGCAGGAACCAAAAAAAAATTTGTTGCAATAGCCGAGACTTGGATCTATCTGAAAATATAGGGCACGCTTGTTGAATGCCACATACAGGGATTTTATTCCAATTTGAAAGTTAACAAAAAGGGCTGGGTGGCGAGTTGCTATGTATGTTAGTTGGGTGGCAGAGTTGCTATGTATGTTAGCTGGGTGGCAGAGTTGCTATTGTATGTTGGCTGGGTGGAGGTTGCTATGGTTGGCTGGGTGGCAGGTTCTATGTATGTTATTGGCTCAGAGTTGCTATGTATGTTAGCTGGCTGCCAGAGGCTATGTATGTTAGCTGGGTGGCAGAGTTGCTATGTATGTTAGTTTGGTGGCAATTTTGCTATGTTGTTGGCTGGCTGCCAGAGTTGCTATGTATGTTAGCTGGGGGTGGCAAGTTGCTATGTATGTTAGCTGGGTGGCAGAGTTGCTATGTATGTTAGCTGGTTGGAGTTGTTATGTATGTTAGCTGGCTGCCAGAGTTGCTATGTATGTTAGCTGGCTGCCAGAGTTGCTTTATGTTGGCTTGCCAGTTTTTGCTATGTATGTTAGCTGGGTGGAGAGTTGCTATGTATGTTAGCTGGGTGGCAAAATTGCTATGTATGTTAGCTGGGTGGCAGAGTTGCTATGTATGTTAGCTGGGTGGCAGAGTTACTATGTATGTTAGGCTGGTTACCAGAGTTGCTATGTATGTTAGCTGGCTGCCAGAGTTGCTATGTATGTTAGCTGGCTGCCAGGTTGCTATGTATGTTAGCTGGCTGCCAGAGTTGCTATGTATGTTAGGGGAAAATTTTAAGCTCTTGCATCACCAGCGATATAAAGGACGAAAAGAAGAGACAAGGGTGATAGAGGCTAGGACCTTGGGTGGCTTTAAAAAGAGATTGGACAAATATATGAGTGGGGGGCTGGATTTGATTAGTGTCGTGAGTACAGGAGTAAATTCTTAGGTAGTGGTGGTTTTGATAAGGACCTCCTTGTATGGGCCAGTAGGCCTTCTGCAGTGTTCCTCCATTCTTATGTTCTTATGAATCTTATTTGTCTACAGGAAGGATGACCAACCTATGGTGCAATGCCCCCAGTGATAACAGTAACAATAATAATAAAGCAACAAACCGAGGTTACGATTGACTGATTCACATTGAAGAATTCCCTGCTGCTTGTATACCTCGATCATTCCCTCATTCTACGTCTTACAAGTGAATGTAATTTTAGGGTCTTCAATCTTTCTTCGTAAGGAAGATTTCTAATCTATGTATTAATTTAGTCATTCTACGCTGAATGTTTTCTAACGAATTTATGTCCATTCTGTAATATGAGACCAGAACTGAGCTGCGTAATCTAGGTGAGGCCTTACTAATGATGTATAAAGCTGTAATATAACCTCTGGACTTCTGTTGCTAACACTTCTTGATATAAATCCCAGTAATCTATTTGCCTTATACGTACGCTTAGGCATTGCTGTCGGTTTAGGTTGCTGCTTACCATCACCCCAAGTCCTTCTCGCAATCTGTATGGCTAAGTTCTACGTTATTTAACTTATAAGTGATTGGGTTTTGGACACTCCGAGCTCAGAACCTTGCATTTATCTACATTGAACTGCATCTGCCACTTTTCTGACCACGAATTAAGTTTGTCTAAATCTTCCTGAAGTTCTATGACATCTATGTTTGAATCAATTATCCTACCTATCTTCGTGTCGTCTGCGAATTTGCTCATATCACTAGTAATTCCCTCATCAAGGTCATTGATATATATTATAAATAACAATGGGCCTAAGACTGATCCCTGTGGAACACACTTGTTACAAGTCCCCATTCGGATTTAACCCCATTTATGCACACTCTCTGCTTCCTATTGGTGAGCCATGACTCGATCCATGACAGCACTTTTCCCCCAATGCCATGAGCTGCCACTTTCTTTAACAGTCTCTGGTGCGGTACTCTATCAGGCCCACTAAAATACCTAATTCTTGGGATATTATTAGTGTCTTCTGAGTGAAAACCGAGGAAAATAATTATTAAAAATAGAGCACATTTCATTCTCTTTGTCAGTAAGATACCCATAATTATTTTTAAGGGGACCTATCTTATCTCTAAATTTTGTTCTATACACCTGGAAAAAACTTTTTGCGTTAGTTTTCGAATCCCTAGCAACTTTAATTTCGTAGTCCCGCTTAGCTTTTCTTATCCCCTTTTTAACGTCCCTCTTAATGTCAATATACTGATTCGTAAGATGACCCTCACCTCTTTTGATACGCCTATAAATTCCTTTCTTCTGCCCTAAAAGATATTTGAGCCTTTATTCATCCATTTTGGGTCATTTCTATTCGATCTAATTTCTTTTATGGGATAAATGTTCTTTGGGCAGCATGTATAGTGTTCAGAAAACTGTCATATTGATAGCTCTCTTCATTACCCCAGTCCACAGATGATAAGTGTTCTCTAAGTCCATTGTAATCTGCTAAGCGAAAATCTGGGACCGTTACTGAGTTATTCCTACTATGAAACTTCCATTCAATGCCAAAGGTAATTGATTTGTGGTCGCTCGCCGAGTTCCTCTGTAATTTCTAAATTATAAACAAGGGTTTCCTTGTTTGCCAGAACTAAGTCAAGCAGATTATTTCCTTGTAGGTTCTGTCACAAACTGCTTCAAAAACAATCTTGAACTACTTTTAAGAAATCGTTAGATTCTAAATTCCCAGTCAAAAAAAATCCAATCAATTTGACTAAAAATTGAAGTCACCCAGAATAACTACGTTATCGTGCATTGTGGCCTTAACAATTTCCTCCCATAGTAGTCTCCCTTGGTCCCTATCAAGTTTGGTGGACGGTATATCACACCTAAAATCAATTTTTCATGCCCCTCTGAAAATTCTATCCAGACAGACTTGTATGTGTTAATTCAGACTTTATACCCATTTTTATACAACAATTTAAATGATCACGGACATAGAGTGCCACCCACCCCCTTCCCGATACTTCTGTCTCTTGGAATTTAAAACCCTGAATGTGACATTCGGCAGGCAAGTCCCGATTTTTCATATTAAACCATGTTTCAGTTATTGCAAAAACATCAATATTACCTGTACTTGCAACTACTCTCAACTCGTCCATCTTATTCCTAGCACTACGACTATTGGTGTAATATACACTTAAAGACCCTCCTTTCTCTTTACCCTTCCTGCTCATTTCTGTTTTCCTTATACCTATTACTGTCCTTGTCACCTAGTGCCACTGGCTTTCAATATCCACCTTATTCTGCCTATTACTAGTTCCCCTAGAATTTATAACATTACTACACTGGGACTTCACTGTTTTCCCCCATAACCCATACCACTAACTTTTTCTAGTTTAAAGCCCTAACAGCTCCCTCCACTGCAGTTGTCAGTCCCCCCACCCCAGACCTAGATAAGTGAACCCCATCCCTGGCATACATGTCATTTCTGCCATAGAAGAGGTCCCAGTTGTCAATGAATGTTACTGCATTTTCCTTACAGTATTTGTCCAGCCAGCATGACACCAATTGCCCTGGACAACCATTCATTCAACTCCTCTCCTTGGCAAAATACCACATATGACAGGGTTCCCCCCCTTCTTCCTAATTCTGTCTATTGCTGACCTATAGCTGCTAATCAGCTCCTCACTCCTACGTCTGCCAACATCGTTGCCTCCAGCACTGAGACAGATAATAGGATTGCTCCCATTACCTCTCATGATGTCGTCCAGACGGCTAACAATATCCTTCATCCCAGCCCCAGGATAACACACCCTCTGCCTCCTATTCCTATCCTTAAGACAAAATTCCCTATCCATAAACTTAATCTGACTATCCAACAAAAACAATGTTCTTACCTCGACTGGCGGTGTGCATGACGTTCTCAACGGTCTTTGTAGAGATGGTCTTCGCTGGGATGTCTTCACATTCGTCTGATAACAAGGAGAAAGAGTTGCTGGTTTTACACAGTCTCCTGGACCTTCTTCAACTTCAGCTTCGTCCCTTCAGATTCGACTAGCATCCATTCGTTGGTCTGATCATCGGCGACATTGTTCCGGGGATAATCCTTGCATATACCCTTCAAACGTTGAATCTTCTTCTAGCTTCCGTTAATTCCGCCTTCATTTGGAGATATAGCTGCTCGTAGTCGGGGGAAACCATCATCCAATCTCAGGTAGCTAAACGGAAGCACAGCAAAGATGGTTCAGTCCACAGAGAGACAACAAGACACGTGTACACTCGAGGTCCTTCTCTTTCAGGGATGTTGGCATCCTTGTCCCCTGAACGTGTGCATTGTTTCTGGACGTCTTTGCCTTCTCCAATTTTCATAATTTTGCATTTGTTGGGGTGAAAATGTAATGGCAACTTGTGAGACCCGTCTTACAGCTTACTACCTATGGGAGTCTACCCGCAGGGTGTACCGCAGGTCAACCTTCCCCCCCCAGCATAGTACCTGTAGTCGTTCCCAGTCTCTATCTCTTTGTATTCTCATTAGTTTCCCATCGTCTGCGAACAGGGACATCTCTGACTCGTTTTTTTCTGTCATGTCTTTTATATACGCGAAACTGCACTGCACCAAGTGCTGACCCTTGTGTGTACTCACCTATTTGTAGTTGCAGGGGTCGAGTCATGGCTCCTGGCCCCGCCTCTTCACTGATCGCTACTAGGCCCTCTCCCTGCTCCATAAGCTTATCAAACCTCTCTTAAAACTGTATGGTTCCTGCCTCCACTACGTCACATGACAGACTATTGCACTTCCTGACAACTCTGACTAAAATACTGTGTGTGTGTGTGTTCAATTACCTTTTTTTTAACATATTCCCGAGTTTCCCACAATTCCATTTATGAGATCTTCCGGTGATACTGTTTGTTAACCCCTAGATCTCTCTCTTTCTCTCTCTCTCTCTCTCTCTCTCTCTCTCTCTCTCTCTCTCTCTCTCTCTCTCTCTCTCTCTCTCTCTCTCTCTCTCTCTCTCTCTCTCTCTCTCTCTCTCTTTCTCTCTCTCTGCTTTATACTTTCAATATATTTATTACAAAGATTATATTCTCCAAGTTGCCTGTCTTTACATTTTCACATTTCCTCTAGATGACATTTATCTACATTAACTTCCTTCTGTTTCTTTGGTTGGTCACTTTATCCAAGTCATCCTCTAATGATTTACAGACATTTTGATTATTTATTCTATTTAAGATTTTCGCATCAAACTCAGTCATAGATTTTTATTCCTTCTGGTAAATCATCTATATCAAATAAAAACATTACTAGGACAAGTACAGATCCTTGTGGCACCCCACTTGTGACATCTTCCCATGAAGACATTTTTTCCTCTTAACATTTTCCTCTCAAACACCATGTCTCTCATCCGTTGAAATAATTCCTCTTTTATTTTCCTATATTTTGCAGTTTCCAAATTAGTCTTTCATGGAGAACTACGTCAAAAACTTTCATAAAGTCTAGATAAATACTATCAGCGCATCCGCTTCTTTCTTGAACAATTTCTGTGATTATGACGTAGCAGCGTAACAGATGTGATATACTTGAATTTGCAACCAGGAAAAAACAAATTGTCTGTAACTTAGCAAGTTTTGCTCTTTAAGTTTTCCATACAATTGTATACAATGGCGTTTTCCAGTAGTTCTTCAGCACCTCCTGCCAGCAAAACTGTCCTACTCTTTAAAGGATCTTGAAGAGTAAAGCGCATGTGCAACGCTACGTATCTTTATTAACGAAGGTGTTTCACTGCAGGCTTTATCAGTCAGTAAGAGACCAGTTACACTCCAGGAGACATCCGCTTTGCTGGAAGACGAAGGGAGAGGAAGTTGGATGTGTAGCGTGTTCACGTGTGTGAATGCCCTTACCATCGTGAGGTAGAATCCGGTCACTGCAATGCAGTGACCTCAGCTCACACACTGAGGGGTCTGGGGATCGATCCCCCGCACAGGTGAAACGTTAGGTATGTTTCCTTACACCTGCTACTGCCCCTGTTCACTTAGCAGTAAGTAGGTACCTGGGTGTTACGAACACAGGTGTAGTCTTGTGGCCTGCACACCTGGTTGTAGAACGATAATCAATGTAGAAATGAGGAACAGCAAAAGGCAGCAGTGAGTAAATACTTTTTATATATATATATATATATATATATATATATATATATATATATATATATATATATATATATATATATATATATATATATATATATATATATATATCCTTCACCAAACAGCGTGCAAGTATATGTAGTGTACATACAATATGTACCTAGTAAGTTTGCAGGCAAGACACAGTGAGAACTGTGGGCGACCAGACTTAAGCTAACTCTGCCAATGTTGCTCCACGAGTCTCAATATATCTTCACAACTTTGGTGGGCTTCCTTGTGATTGGCTGGTTGAACCAAGGAACTAGCATAACAAGGAGGCCCCGCTTGTTTTACTATTAGCATCTGATTCACTGATCGGGAGGGCAACCTATATAGGTGTGACATACGCCGAATAAAATATAACATATAGCATGACACCGCACCCCATAAGGGTTCTAATAGCCAGGACTAGGCATTCCTCAATGCGTAGTTTGCCACCATGCCACGAATTACTAATGAAACCGCCTCTCCTTTCGACTATCCAACTCAACAGGTAGTGTTCAACCCAAAGGGAACTTTAAAGTCAGGCACGACGAACCTCAGAATAAGAGAGCAGACAGTAGGGCTAGCGTAGGTCCAACACACTTGTGAATGGGACCAAAGTCTCCCCCTCACTCAAAAAAAAACCTAATGGCTAGATTTACTCAGATTTTACTTTATGGCCATAAGGATAAAAAAGAGCTTACTACCCATCTTTTTCCCTAACACACACAACAAAAAACATCCTACAAATCAAACCCTGGAGACGGTGTCTGCAATAAAATGATCTTTGTTGACAATATGGCGAACACAAATCATAGGGTTGTAGCCCAGCGCATGAGACGACTGTTTTTATTCTTCATACTGCTGAAGTAGGTCAGAGGATCGTGGTCACTGAAGACGGTGACCACATGTGGCTTGGACGAAATAAATGTCAAAATGTTCCAGCGCAAGTATAAGGGCCAGGGCTTCTCCCTCATTGTGGAGTAGGCTCGCTGAACCTGGCATTTGGCTGAATAGTAAGCCATGGGCTGCACACATCCATCACCCGGGTTTCTTGCAGTAACACTGCCACCCACTCCAGAATCACAGACACTGACCTGTGAGATAAGTGACTGAAAAATCCTGGAACAGTAGTGTAGGGGCACGCGTTAGAGACGTTTTACACGGTTAAATTTGTTTTGGACTGATAAGAGAGGTTAGAGGGGCTTCCACATCTGCAAAATTTATGCAGAACATACGATGAAATCCTGTCCTTCCCAGAAATCTTTGAAGGTACTTTTTATCCTGGAAACAGGATCATTTTGAATGGCCAGGATTTTGGCCATTCAAAATTATGACCTGAGGAAATTATAGCAGATGATTGTGAGTCGCATTCTGGAAGACAAGATTAACCTACGTATGTCAATGATGTCAGCTACAGTAGGTCTGTAGTTACTGTATCATGCATTTGTAGAAATAAGATTTTTTTTATTATTATTATTATTATTATTATTATTATTATTATTATTATTATTATTGTATTTTATTATTATTATTATTATTATTATTATTATTATTATTATTTATTATTATTATTATTTATTTTATTATTATTATTATTATTATTATTATTATTATTATTATTATTATTATTATTATTATTATTATTATTATTATTATTATTATTATTATTATTATTATTATTATTATTATTTATTTTATTATTATTATTATTATTATTATTATTATTATTATTATTATTATTATTATTATTATTATTATTATTATTATTATTATTATTATTATTATTATTATTTAAGAATAATCAGTACAGCTAAAGTTGATATAAACTTAGAAATTAATAAAACAAATTTGCTCTTTTAAATTGTTAATTTTACTGTTTTTAAGAACATTTGCATTATTTCTATTTTTAAAAGTATCTGTTGGTATCGGCAACTTTTTCACCGATACTGATTCCGATACCATCAGTATGAGGTGATGCTCTCCGATACTGATGCTTCATTAAGGGCACCTAAGTTCCCCGTCTTCTAATAACATGTTTATTTTTCCACTATAATCTACCTTGTCCATAATTACTATCGCATTTGCTTTGTCTGTTTCGCTCAGACTCTGCAACACAAGTGTTGAAGATTGAGACACTTATGCAACATATGGGAATCTCTCGCAACACACTGGCTTCATCAGTCCATATGCTGTACTTTCTACAGAGTGATGGACTGAACACATTGATTCAGGCCGAGGGACTGATTACCTCAAACTCCTCCTCTCCTTACCCATTTCTACTTCTGTATTGGACTGATGAAGCCACTGTGTGGCGAAACGTTTCCTTAAGAAAGATTCCCAAATGTTGCATAAGTGTCTCAATCTTCAACTTATCGGTTTCAAAACCATTTAACACAATTGTCCTCAGAGATTTGTTAAGTTATACCATGAATTAAGGAAAGATCCTGGACTTCACCTTAAGAAACAGACAAAGCAAATGCGATAGTAATTATGGACAAGGTAGATTATGGTGGGAAAATAAACATGTTATTAGAAGATGGGGGAACTTACGTGCCCCTTAACGTGCATATCATTATACTCTTCCGATTTGTTTTGTGTTCTTAGCTTCCTTTACCCTTTCTTCCAAATCTGCGAGAAAAAAGTTATCATGAGCGTCCAGTGTTTATCTTTATCATAGCTTACAACTCACCCTATGCCATAACATATGCTGCCTTCAACTCACCCTCTGTCACAACATATGCTGCCTTCAACTCACCCTCTGTCACAACATATGCTGCCTTCAACTCACCCTCTGTCACAACATATGTTGCCTTCAACTCACCCTCTGTCACAACATATGCTGCCTTCAACTCACCCTCTGTCACAACATATGCTGCCTTCAACTCACCCTCTGTCACAAAATATGCTGCCTTCAACTCACCCTCTGTCACAACATATACTGCCTTCAACTCACCCTCTGTCACAACATATGTTGCCTTCAACTCACCCTCTGTCACAACATATACTGCCTTCAACTCACCCTCTGTCACAACATATGTTGCCTTCAACTCACCCTCTGTCACAACATATGCTGCCTTCAACTCACCCTCTGTCACAACATATGCTGCCTTCAACTCACCCTCTGTCACAACATATGTTGCCTTCAACTCACCCTCTGTCACAACATATACTGCCTTCAACTCACCCTCTGTCACAACATATGTTGCCTTCAACTCACCCTCTGTCACAACATATGTTGCCTTCAACTCACCCTCTGTCACAACATATGCTGCCTTCAACTCACCCTCTGTCACAATATATGCTGCCTTCAACTCACCCTCTGTCACAATATATGCTGCCTTCAACTCACCCTCTGTCACAATATATGCTGCCTTCAACTCACCCTCTGTCACAATATATGCTGCCTTCAACTCACCCTCTGTCACAATATATGCTGCCTTCAACTCACCCTCTGTCACAATATATGCTGCCTTCAACTCACCCTCTGTCACAATATATGCTGCCTTCAACTCACCCTCTGTCACAATATATGCTGCCTTCAACTCACCCTCTGTCACAATATATGCTGCCTTCAACTCACCCTCTGTCACAACATATGCTGCCTTCAACTCACCCTCTGTCACAATATATGCTGCCTTCAACTCACCCTCTGTCACAATATATGCTGCCTTCAACTCACCCTCTGTCACAATATATGCTGCCTTCAACTCACCCTCTGTCACAATATATGCTGCCTTCAACTCACCCTCTGTCACAATATATGCTGCCTTCAACTCACCCTCTGTCACAATATATGCTGCCTTCTTATTTCTGTGTTGTTCTTCTTTGATTCTTTATTGTCTTGATTTATTTATTTCACAGGTACGTTTAGCGGCAATATAAAAAAAATTGTCTTCCAAAGGTTTTTCCCCAAAACTTGGACTGACTTAGAGTTAGTAGTGTTGTTGTGGGATTTTCTTTCTCGTCTTCAGCGATTTTGGCAAAAAAACTGTCTTCAGTTTTTGCTTCGTACTCTTGCGGTCCCTTCCTCTCCTCTATACCTTCCTCAACAACCTCAGAGACACCCTCAGCTAGCATGCACATCCTCAGCTAGCATGCACATCCTCAGCTAGCATGCACATCCTCAGCTAGCATGCACATCCTCAGCTAGCATGTACACCCTCAGTTAGCATGCACACCCTCAGCTAGCATGCACATCCTCAGCTAGCATGTACACCCTCAGCTAGCATGCACATCCTCAGCTAGCATGCACATCCTCAGCTAGCATGTACACCCTCAGTTAGCATGCACATCCTCAGCTAGCATGTACACCCTCAGTTAGCATGCACATCCTCAGTTAACATGCACATCCTCAGTTAGCATGCACATCCTCAGTTAGCATGCACATCCTCAGCTAGCATGTACACCCTCAGTTAACATGCACATCCTCAGTTAGCATGCACATCCTCAGTTAGCATGCACATCCTCAGCTAGCATGTACACCCTCAGTTAACATGCACATCCTCAGTTAACATGCACATCCTCAGTTAACATGCACATCCTCAGTTAACATGCACATCCTCAGTTAGCATGAACATCAAATGGTTTGTGTCTCTGTACTCACCTTCGCCTGTGGTACCCACCTAGTTATGCTCACTTGTTTGTGGTTGCAGGGGTCGATTCTTAGCTCCTGGCCCCGCTTCTTCGCTAGTCTCTACTAGATTCACACTCTCTCTGCTCTTGGTGTATGTGTTCACGTGTACTCACCTAATTGTGGTTGCAGGGGTCGAGACTCAGCTCCTGGCCCCGCCTCTTCGCTGTCCGCTACTGGGTCTCTGCTCTCCCTGCTCCATTAGCTTTATCATACCTCGTCTTAAAACTATGTATGGTTCCTGCCTCCACTATATCTTTCTCTAGACTATTCCACTTCCTGACTACTCTGTGGCTGAAGAAATGCTTCCTAACATCCCTTTGACTCATCTGAGTCTTCAGCTTCAAGTTGTGTCCCCTTGTTTCTGTGTTCCCTCTCTGGAACATCCTGTCCCTGTCTACCTTGTCGATTCCCCGCAGTATTTTGTATGTCGTTATCATGTCTCCTCTGACCCTTTCCTCCAGTGTTGTTAGTCCTATTTCCTCAACCTTTCTTCATAAGACAGACCCCTGAGTTGTGGAACTAACCTTGTCGCAAACCTTTGCACTTTCTCTAATTTCTTTACGTGCTTGACCAGGTGTGGGTTCCAGACTGGTGCTGCATACTCTAGTATGGGCCTGACGTACACGGTGTACAGTGTCTTGAACGATTCCTTGTTAAGGTAACGGAACGCTAATCTTAGGTTTGCCAGTCGCCCATATGCTGCCGCAGTTATCTGGTTGATGTGTGCCTCCGGAGACGTGCTTTGCGTTATACTCACCCCAAGGTCTTTCTCCTTTGCCGAGGTTTGTAGCCTTTGCCCGCCTAGCCTGTACTCTGTCAGCGGTCTTCTTTGCCCTTCTCCGATCTTCATGACTTTGCATTTGGTGGGATTGAATTCGAGAAGCCAGTTGCTAGACCAGATGTCAAGCTTGTCCAGGTCTGTGTGTGTGTGTGTGTGTGTGTGTGTGTGTGTGTGTGTGTGTGTGTGTGTGTGTGTGTATGTGTGTGTTAGTTACCATTTTGTCCTAGGCACATGTCGATTAGACACTAGGCCTGTTGTATATGTGTGTGTGTGTGTGTGTGTAACGAAACACTTCGAAATGTTTCGGCCCCGCCGTGAATTGAACCCGGGCCCTCCGTGCGTGAAGCAAGAGCGCTAGCCACCATGCCATCGGGGCGTGTGTGTGTGTGTGTGTGTGTATGTGTGTGTGTGTGTATGTGTGTGTGTGTGTGTGTGTGTGTACTCACCTAGTTGTGGTTGCAGGGGTCGAGTCAAAGCTCCTGGCTGTGTGTATGTGTGTGTGTATGTGTGTGTGTATGTGTGTGTGTGTGTGTATGTGTGTGTATGTGTGTGTGTGTGTATGTATGTGTGTGTGTGTGTGTGTGTATGTGTGTGTGTGTGTATGTGTGTGTATGTGTACTCACCTAATTGTACTCACCTGGCCCCGCCTCTTCGCTGTCCGCTACTGGGTCTCTGCTCTCACTGCTCCATGAGCTTTATCATACCTTGTCTTAAAACTATGTATGGTTCCCGCCTCCACTGTATCGTTCGCTAGACTATTCTACTTCCTAACTACTCTATGGCTGAAGAAGTGCTTCCTAACATCCCTTTGACTCATCTGAGTCTTCAGCTTCCAGTTGTGTCCCTTTGTTTCTGTATTCCCTCTCTGGAACATCCTTTCACTATCTACCTTGTCGATTCCCTGCAGTATTTTGTATGTCGTTATCATGTCTCCTCTAACCCTTCTGTCCTCCAGTGTTGTTAGTCCTATTTTCCTTGTTAAGGTAACGGAACGCTAATCTTAGGTTTGCCCATCGCCCAATTGCTGCCGCGGTTATCTGGTTGATGTGTATCTCCGGAGACGTACTTGGCGTTATACTCACCCCAAGATCTTTCTCCTTTGATGAGGTTTGTAGCCTTTGTCCACCTAGCCTGTACTCTGTCAGCGGTCTTCGTTGCCCTTCTCCGATCCTCATGACTTTGCATTTGGTGGGGTTAAATTCGAGAAGCCAGTTGCTAGACCAGATGTCAAGCTTGTCCAGGTCTCTTTGAAGTCCTGCTTGGTCTTCCTCCGATGTGATTTTCCTCATTAATTTCACATCATCTGCGAACAGAGACACTTCTGAGTCTATCCCGTCCGTCATGTCATTCACATATACCAAGAATAGCACTGGTCCTAGGACTGATCCCTGCGGTACACCGCTCGTCACCGGCGCCCACTGTGATACCTCATCCGCACCATGACCCGTTGTTGCCTCCCTGTGAGGTATTCCCTGATCCATTCCAGTGCCCTTCCTGTTATACACGCTTGGTCTTCCAACTTCTTTACTAATCTCATATGAGGAACTGTGTCGAAGGCCTTCCTGCAGTCCAGGAAAATGCAGTCAACCCACCCTTCTCTCTCTTGCCTTACCTCTGTTACTTTATCATAGAACTCCAGGAGGTTTGTTACACCGGATTTGCCTTCCCTGAATCCGTGCTGTCTGTCGTTGATTATCCTGTTCTGCTCCAGATGCTCCACCATTCTTTTCCTGATGATTTTCTCTAAGACTTTGCATACTATACACGTAAGTGACACTGGTCTATACTGTAGTGCCTCTTTTCTGTCTCCTTTTTTAAAGATGGGGACTACGTTGGCCTTTTTCCATATCTCAGGTAGCTGCCCAGTTTCAAGTGATGTGTTGAATATTATGGTAAGTGGCACACTCAGAACCTCAGCTCCTTCCCGAAGGACCCACGGGGAGATATTGTCCGGACCCATCGCCTTTGAGGTATCAAGGTCACTGAGTAACTGCTTCACCTCCCCCTCAGTTGTATGTATGCCCTCCAGCACTTGATACATCCCTTGTTGGTGACGCACCCCGTCCTGTCTACCCAGCTGCCTTCCTGCCTCCACTGTGAATACTTCCTTAAACCTCGAGTTGAGCTCCTCACATACCTCTTGATCATTACTTGTGAGTTCCCCATCCTCTCTCCTCAGCCTTATCACCTGGTCCTTGACTGTTGTCTTCCTTCTGATGTGACTGTACATCAGTTTCGGGTCAGACTTGACTTTCGATGCTATGTCATTTTCGTACTGTTTCTGGGCCTCCCTCCGTACCTGTGCATACTCGTTTCTAGCTCTTCGACTAATCTCTTTGTTTACTTGGGTTCTATGCCTTCTGTACCTTTTCCATTCTCTGACACTCTGAGCCTTCGCCTCCCTGCACCTTTGGGTAAACCAGGGGCTCCTTCTGGTCTTCCCATTTATTTTTTTCCCTTTGGGTATAAACCGTTCCTCTGCCTCCTTGCATTTTGCCGCTACGTATTCCATCATTTCATTTACTGACTGTCCTTCTATTTTCCTTTCCCACAGAACCTCCTGCAGGAAATTCCTCATGCCCGTGTAGTGTGTGTGTATGTGTGTGTGTGTGTGTATGTGTGTGTGTGTACTCACCTAGTTGTACTCACCTAGTTGTGGTTGCAGGGGTCGAGTCAAAGCTCCTGGCCCCGCCTCTTCACTGGCCGCTACTGGGTCACTCTCCCTGCGCCATGAGCTTTATCATACCTCTGCTTAAAGCTATGTATAGAGCCTGCCTCCACTACATCGCTTCCTAAACTATTCCACTTCCCGACAACTCTGTGACTGAAGAAATACTTCCTAACATCTCTGTGATTCATCTGAGTCTTCAACTTCCATCTGTGTCCCCTTGTTGTTGTGTCCCATCTCTGGAACATTCTGTCTCTGTCCACTTTGTCAATTCCTCTCAGTATCTTATATGTTGTTATCATGTCTCCCTATCTCTCCTGTCCTCCAGTGTCGTCAGGTCGATTTCCTTAACCTCCCTCGTAGGACATACCCTTAGCTCCGGGACTAGTCTTGTTGCAAACCTTTGCACTTTCTCGAGCTTCTTCACATGCTTGGCTAGGTGTGGGTTCCAAACTGGTGCTGCATACTCCAATATGGGCCTAACGTACACAGTGTACAGGGTCCTGAACGATTCTTTATTAAGATGTCGGAATGCTGTTCTTAGGTTTGCTAGGCGCCCATATGCTGCAGCAGTTATTTGGTTGATGTGCACCTCAGGAGATGTGTCTGGTGTTATACTCACCCCAAGATCTTTTCCTTGATTGAGGTTTGCAGTCTCTGGCCCCTAGGCTGTACTCCGTCTGCGGTCTTCTTTGCCCTTCCCCAATCTTCATGACTTTGCACTTGGTGGGGTTGAACTCCAGGAGCCAGTTGCTGGACCAGGCTTGCAGGCTGTCCAGATCCCTTTGTAGTTCTGCCTGGTCCTCGTCCGATTGAATTCTTCTCATCAACTTCACATCATCTGCAAACAGGGACACTTCGGAGTCTATTCCTTCCGTCATGTCGTTCACAAATACCAGAAACAGCACTGGTCCCAGGACTGACCCCTGTGGAACCCCGCTCGTCACCGGCGCCCACTCTGACACCTCGCCACGTACCATGACTCGCTGCTGTCTCCTGACAGGTATTCCCTGATCCAATGTAGTGCCTTCCTGTTACCCTGCCTGGTCCTCCAGCTTCTGCACTAATCTCTTGTGTGGAACTGTGTCAAACGCCTTCTTACAATCCAAGAATATGCAATCTACCCACCCCTCTCTCTCTTGCCTTATCGCTGTCACCCTGTCGTAGAACTCCAGTAGGTTTGTGACACAGGATTTCCCGTCCCTGAAACCGTGTTGGCCGTCGTTGATAAGCTCATTCCTTTCTAGGTGCTCAACCACCCTTCTCCTGACTATCTTCTCCATGACCTTGCATACAATACATGTCAGTGACACTGGTCTGTAGTTTAGTGCTACGTTCCTGTCTCCTTTTTTAAAAATTGGAACTACATTTGCTGTCTTCCAAACCTCAGGTAGTTGCCCTGTTTCGATAGATGTGTGTGTGTGTGTGTGTGTGTGTAACCTTTGCCTTAGTTTGGATCCTCGCGCGCCCTTGTTTACCTCTGGAGTCCCAGCCTGAGGCTGACCTCTCACACGCAGGCAAAGAAACGTAACTTTTCCATCACCCGCAGATTGGCACGCCAATTAATTTTCCTGGTGAAAACAGCATCCACCTGACGGATGAAGACAGCATCCACCTGACGGATGAAGACAGCATCCACCTGACGGATGAAGGCAGCATCCACCTGACGGATGAGGGAGTTTTAACCTCGCAGAGCTACACGGGGGGATAGGATAATTACCTTCACTAAAACATTTAACATTCTAACATGTAACGTACTAACACATTCACAATATTAACAAGTCAAGTACTCACATCTTACCCAGTTTAAAATACTATATTAATAGGAACATATATCAAACTAACATAAATATTAACACATACAACCATGTCACTTGAAGGCTTCCCTTAACACCCCGAAGGCTTCCCTTAACACCCCGAAGGCTTCCCTTAGACCTTGAAGGCTTCCCTTAACACCCCGAAGGTTTCCCTTAAGACCCCGAAGGTTTCCCCTAAGATCCTGAAGGCTCCCCTTAAGACCCTGAAGGCTCCCCTTAAAACCATGAAGGATTCCCTTAACACCCTGAAGAGTCCCCTTAACACCCTGAAGAGTCCCCTTAACACCCTGAAGAGTCCCCTTAACACCCTGAAGAGTCCCCTTAACACCCTGAAGAGTCCCCTTAACACCCTGAAAGCTTCCCTTTTCCCTCAAAGGGTCACCCATTAAATATTCGTATTTACCTGAGGGTGATACATGTTGTGTCTGGCACCACCTGAGGGTGATACATGCTGTGTCTGGCACCACCTGAGGGTGATACGTGCTGTGTCTGGCACCACCTGAGGGTGATACATGCTGCGTCTGGTACGACCTGAGACAGATAAATGCTGCGTCTGGTACGACCTGAGACAGATAAATGCTGCGTCTGGTACGACCTGAGACAGATAAATGCTGTGTCTGGTACGACCTGAGGCAGATAAATGCTGTGTCTGGTACGACCTGAGACAGATAAATGCTGCGTCTGGTACGACCTGAGGCAGATAAATGCTGTGTCTGGTACGACCTGAGGCAGATACATGCTGTGTTTGGTACGACCTGAGGCAGATACATGCTGTGTTTGGTACGACCTGAGGCAGATACATACTGTGTCTGAAATGTCCTGAGGGGGGTTACATACTGTGTCTGGCACAACATGACTTGAAGATGATACATTCTCTATCTCGTACGACCTGAAGATGATACATGCACTATGTGGCACGATCTAATCGGTGATACATGCAATTTGTTTTATGACCTGAGGATGATACATCCTCTTTCTGGTATGACCTGAGGGTGATACATGCTGAGAATGGCACAACCTGATAGGTAATACATGCTCCTTCTGTCTCAATCTGAGGATGATACATGGTGTATCTAGCATGATCTGAGGATGATACATACTTTATCTGACATGATCTGAGAATGATACATGCCCTATCGGGGAAGATGGGAGGTTGATACATGCCGTCTTGCACGATTTGTGATACATGATATTTGGTACACGATACTGTAATGCACGATATGTATCACCTTGGGATGATACATCTCATGTCTAGCACGACATGATGAAGTGATGTCTGAAACGACCTCAAGGTGATACATGCTGTGTCTAGCACGACCTGGAGATGATACATGCTGTGTCTAGCACGACCTGGATATGATACATGCTGTGTCTAGCACGACCTGGTGGATAACATGCTGTTTCTGACGCTAATAGATGTGATACATTCCATTTCTGGTATCTTCTAATGCTGATACATGCTGTGAGTGGTGCCAACGGAGGATGATACATGTCATGTCTGGCACGACCTGAGGGTGATGCATGCTGCCGTGTCTAGGACGACCTGAGGGTGATACATGTTGATGTGTCTGCATATGTATGTATGTATCACCAGTGTGTGTGTGTATCACCTGCCTCGCATGGGTCGGTGGGCCTGCTGCAGTGTTATGTTATTATGTGTGTATCACCAGTGTATATATCACCAGTGAGTGTGTGTATCACCAGTGTATATATCACCAGTGAGTGTGTGTATCACCAGTGTATGTGTGTATCACCAGTGTATATATCACCAGTGAGTGTGTGTATCACCAGTGTATGTGTGTATCACCAGTGTATGTGTGTATCACCAGTGTATATATCACCAGTGAGTGTGTGTATCACCAGTGTGTGTATGTTTCATCAGTGTATGCATGTATCACTAGTGTGTGTGTATCACCAGTGCATGTATGTATTACTAGTGTATGTATCTCCAGTGCATGTATCATCAGTGTATGAATGTATTAC
>WNWK01037870.1:0-18237 GCA_009830355.1 Cherax destructor | reverse complement strand
ATTTAAAACTTTGGGGCCCATTTTCTGGCCCCCTATATATACCTTTTGAAAAATACCTTTGTAATTTGTAAAGATTGTGACCATCGGGAGTTCATTCCTTTTGAAACTTCCCTCAGCTATCAAATTTTGAGGTCCTTTGGCCCCATTATTTCCTCTGTAATTTTTTGACTACCGCCCACAGGATGGGTATGGGGTATAATAAAATACCCTCATGTTTTTCCTTGACACCCAAATGCCCTTTATGGGACTATTGTCCCAAAAAATAAAGCCTCAGGGTTAACTGGAAAAACAACAAGATGCTTGACTGTGGTGGAATCACAGTCAGCTGTCAAATTTGGGTATTTTTTTCCAATAGTACACCTTTACTGTAATAATAACAATTATCAGACCCTTTTTTGCTTCACTCTCAGTAACTGCTATATCTCCCCAGTCTCCCAAAGACTGATCAACAAACTGATCCTTGATTAAATCGTCATGAGTTAGAATCTTCACATCAGTTGGGGTCTTGACTAGGCTGTTTGGGAGGGGGTAATGAAGGATCCGGGCCCGCAGATAAAATCACTAAAAAAATATTCAACCCCAAGTCATTATCATCAACAAACTCAGCGGAGACAAGGATGGTTGTTTTTTATTTTTGACATAGCACAGTTATTGCCAGGGGAATAATATGGGCTTATCTCTATAAGCTTCAATGGCTTTTCCCCCAGTGGTATTATCAATCACAAGTGGTTCCTTACAAATACCAGCCTGAAGGATATCGTTTCCTATCAACAAGTCCACTGACCTGATGGGAAAATTCACCCCCGGGGAAATACCAACTGACATATAACCAGAATAATAGCTTGTTTCAAGGTACACTTTGTGAAGAGGAACTTTAATAACAGCACCTCCATAGGCTTCTAACAATACATCTATCTGGGTATAGGTATCATTAGTTAAACGCAATACATCATCTCTTAACAACGTAAGATAACTACCTGTGTCTCGAAAGTAATTATCTCAGTGAGCTTAGATTCGTCAAGTCCTACTTTGCCTCTCGATAAGTAAGGACTCATAGCTGACTGAATCTTCTCATCAGATACTTGTCTGATGTTAGTCATCTATTCTGAGGAACATTTCGAAAATTGGGGAGTCAGAAGTATGACTAGGATGGTGCCCTTGTTGCCGAAGAGGATACGACGAGTGGGGCGCCAGCCGCACGATCTTGTCTCATATCTCTTTCTAACTAAAACAACATTCTCGAGTATGACCTTTCCTAAGACAGTAGTTACATTTGACATTCTTCTTCCAGTATTGACTTCTGTCTAGCTACAGAGACAGATTCAGGAATGTCAGGTTTCCGGTGAAGGTACGAGAAGTAACAGTAAGTTTTAGGCCGCACTGATCAGCTGATTTGGTTGCCAATCCTAGGACATTTTTGTACCTTTTTTTTCTCAGTTTTAGCACGTACAATTGTGTGAGAAATTTCATAGTTGTCAGCTAATGCTGCAGTCTCTAGAATATCTGTGGCAGTGTGGTCGATCAGATATTCTTGTACATCAACAGACATACAGTTGTTGAACTCCTCGTGAAGTATCAGCTGAACGAGAGTGTCATAAGTCTGACACTGGGAAGCTCTGCACCACCTATCAAATGCAAGCTTTTTTCTCACGGGCAAACTCCACACAAGTTTGACCCTGTCGTCGTTGTAACGTACGAAATGCACGTTGGTAACTTACAGGTAACAAATTATATGTCTCAAGAATGGTTTCTTTGACTGTGTCATAGTCAATGTATTTGGCAAATGGCAAAGCAGCAGTACATGTTTGAGCTCTGCCAGTCAAAGCTGTGTGCAACAATGTAGCCCAATGCTTACGTGGCCAATTCATGGCACGTGCTTGATTCTCGAACACATCAAAATACGTGTCCAAGTCTGTCTCCAGAAACTTAGGGACCATTGAGGCAGCTTTCTGCACGTTAAATGTATCCTCTATAGTCTTACTAGGCTGATCAGATCTAATACTCTGTTGTCTCTGAAATGAACAGTTTCTCTATGGAACTCTTCCTCGTTCAATTTCCTCTGTGCCTCAATTTGTGCAGTTTGCAACAATATTAGGCGTTCCATCCGTTGAATTGCTCCTGAGATATAGGATCAAGGGCAAGGGAGAAGTAGGTAAATGAACAGGTTTATCTGGATGGACCCTAGGTCGGGCACCTAGTCCAGCCATGCCAATAGTCTAGATCTGGTCTAGTATAAGAAGAGACAGGTGTAGCATAAACAGGACTAGTATGAGGCTGCGTCATACTTCCAGCTACACTCTGTACTAATGTCTGAGGCAGACAGTAGGGAGTGAGAGAAAACTGAGCAGTAACACTAGGCTCAGAAACCTCTGCCTGAGTTGCTCTCACTTCTACGTCATCAATTAGCGACATACTTCCTAATTGTGACACTAAGCTCTCTGACTCTGATTCTGAATCAGAACTCTCTGTATTATCAGGAAACAACAGATCTTTAATTAATGCTCTGACTGTTACTGCGGTGTAACTACGGTTGTACGTCACACCCAGATACTTGGCTACCTGCCAACAAGTCTGAAGCTTTAAAGTACGTAACTTCGACAAAGTCAGAGTATCAATTAACTTTTCACCTTCTCATACATCACGAAAATAAGTACAATATGAGAGAGTGATTATGGGAAGCTAGAATCCTAATGTAAGAATTTACTTTACAATTTATACCAGTGTTGGTTGTCTTAGAGCCAGAGCTCATTAACTGTATTTCCATCTCCTTGGATCAAGAGACTCGGGCAGGTACATACATCCCCTATAATGTTGTACAAGACCAAACTCCTAGTCTTCAGATTAGGAAATTACTCAAAGTGTTTGACCATAGAGTTACTAGTATGGCAAACTGGACAATTCCTCCAACACCTTGGATCAAGAACATCCCGGACAGGCCCCCATTTGTTACAAAATGACACGATATCTATTTGTAATAGACATCTCCAGTGAACACTAGAAAGGATAGCCCTTCTAGCATCCAGCCTGTTACTGGGCTTTTGTAACAAAGTCAGTATCCTGGTACAGTTATCCGACATATTATATATCTTAAAGAGGATTGCAACTGATAGGGTACTAACCAACGAAATATATTTAAAAGGTTTATTAACAAAGTGAGAAAATCTAGGGTAGCAAAGTAAATCAAATATAAAGATATTAAGATATCAATTAGGAGGTTAATTAGGAGGGTAGCTCCTACACTGCTCTCATATACAATAAGTCTGTGCTGAGGGCACATATATATAAATGACTCCGAAGTACCATCAGGTACAATGTCAGTAATTACAATAATATATACAAATAAGAATAAATGTGTGTATGAGTGTGCTCCCGGTAACTCTAAGACTCGACTCAACCAGTGTACGACAGAACAACTTCTCATAAGCTAGCTGCACTAAACTGACAATCAGAACAGCTTGATTGTCCAGTAAAATGACCAATTCGCAGAACAGCAATATAACAGGCAACAGCAACACACCATCAGGAACAAGGAGATAGAAAATCGACCCTAACTGGGGACCATCAGTAGATCCTCCAAAACAGTCACAAAACTCCCTTTCTACTGAAGCTAGGTTCAGCATAAACAATCCCAAACTGTGGCGGTGCACAGATGCCTTATCGGAGTTAGGTCCCGGAGCTATAGCTTGAGACCTGAGTTTTATCAGTGTCAATGTGACACACAACCCAGGAACGTCGAAAATCACTGTCTAGTCTATTCTCTGTGAACAGAGTTCTGAGAAGTATGATTCGCCTCACCAACGAATGCATACTCTACCTAACAGAGTCTAATGTCGAGAAAACAAGTAGAAAATAGGAGTGAGGTGTTGACTCGACGAGGGTCAGCAGGCCAAGAGAGAGAGAGGAAGAGGAACAACCACCCAGCTCAGGTGTGTTCAGCGACTGACTCCTCCCAGCAACTAGACGCCGGCAGCATAACAGTAGTTTGCCAACTCCAAGGCAGTTACAACACAATATAAAATATCCCATCCTACCTAATAAATATAGCTAAGACAAATAAGTCAAATAATAGTCTAATAATAATATAAAGCAAGATATTGACGATTTAGCTATTATAGAGAATATCAGCAATATAAAATTATAGAAAATGGAAATATACAAGATATACATTGAGGCCCAATTCTGGGGGCGCAATATACCACAGATAAGACCAGTACTACCACAGTCAAGGCCAATACTACACAGTCAAAACCAGTACTACCAGTCTAGACCAATGCTACCAGTCAAGACCAGTACTACCACAGTCAAGACCAGTACTACCACAATCAAGACTAGTACTACCAGTCAAGACCAGTACTACAACAGTCAAGACCAGTACTACCACAGTCATGACCAGTACTACCAAAGTCATGATCAGTACTACCACAATCAAGATCAGTACTACCACAATCAAGATCAGTACTACCAGTCAAAATCAGTACAACCACAGTCAAGATCAGTACTACCAGTCAATATCAGTACAACCACAGTCAAGACCAATACTACACATTCAAGATCAGTATCCCAAGTCAAGACCAGTACTACCACAGTCAAGACCATCTACCCCAGTTAAGCCAAGTACTCCACAGTCAAGCCCAGATCCCAGTCAAGACCAGTACTACCACAGTAAAGACCAGTACTACCACAGTCAAGACCAGTACTACCCAGTCAAGATAGTACTACCAATCAAGACTAGTACTACCATGTCAAGACCAGTACTCCCGTCAGCCAGTACTACCACAGTCAAGACCAGTACTACCACAATCAAGACCAGTACTACCACAGACAAAAAACTCCCACAGTCAAGATAGTACTACCAGTCAAGACCATACTACCACAGTCAAGCCCAGTACTACCAAAGTCATGATCAGTACTCCCCTAAAGACCAGTACCCCCACAAAAAAAACCAGTACTACCACAGTCAAGACTAGTACTACCATGTCAAAACCAGTACTACCAAGTCAAGACCAGTACTACCACAGTTAAGACCAGTACTGCCACAATCAAGACCGTACTACCACAGTCAAGCCCGTACTACCACAGTCAAGACTAGTACTCCAGTCAAGACCAGTACTAACAGTCAAGCCAGTACTGGGGACCATCAGTAGATCCTCCAAAACAGTCCAAAATCCTTCTACTGACTAGGTTCAGCATAAACAATCCCAAACTCGGTACTAATGCCATATCGAGTAGTCAGGGCTAACTGAACCTGAGTCTTTATCAGTGTCAATGTGACACAGCAACAGTACACAGTCGAAAATCAGTACTAGCATTCTCGTGAACAGAGTTCTGAGAAGTATGATTCAGCCTCACCAACGATAGTACTCTACCTAACAGAGTCAATGTCGAGAAAACAAGTGAAAATAGGAGTGAGGTGTTGACTCGACGAGGTCACAGGCCAGAGAGAGAGAGAGGAACAACCACCAGCTCAAGGTGTTCAGCGACTGACCCTCTTGCAACCAGACTCCGGCAGCATAACAGTATTGCCACTCCAAGGCAGTTACAACACAATATACAAATCATCCTACCTAATAATAAGCAAGACAAATAAGTCAAATAAAGTCTAATAATAATATAAAGCAAGATAGTGACGATTTAGCTATTATAGAATATCACAAGTATAAAATTATAGAAAATGAAATATACAAGATATACATTGAGGCCCAATTCTGGGACGCAATATACCACAGATAAGACCAGTACTACCACAGTCAAGGCCAATACACCACAGTCAAACCAGTACTACCAGTCAGACCAATGCTACCAGTCAAGACCAGTACTACACAGTCAAGACCAGTACTACCACAGTCAAGACTAGTACTACCAAAGTCAAGATCAGTACTACAACAGTCAAGACCAGTACTACCACAGTCATGACCAGTACTACCAAAGTCATGATCAGTACTACCACAATCAAGATCAGTACTACCAAATCAAGATCAGTACTACCAGTCAAATCAGTACTACCACAGCAAGACCAGTAGCAACCACAGTCAAGACCAATACTACCACATTCAAGATCAGTACTACCACAGTCAAGACCAGTACTACCACAGTCAAGACCAGTACTACCCCAGTTAAGACCAGTACTACCACAGTCAAGACAGTACTACCACAGTCAAGACCAGTACTACCACAGTCAAGACCAGTACTACCACAGTCAAGACCAGTACTACCACAGTCAAGACTAGTACTACCATGTCAAGACCAGTACTACTCAGAAGTCAGCAAGACCAGTACTACCACAGTCAAGACCAGTACTACCACAATCAAGACCAGTACTACCACAGACAAGACAGTACTACCACAGTCAAGACTAGTACTACCAGTCAAGACCAGTACTACCACAGTCAAGACCAGTACTACCAAAGTCATGATCAGTACTACCACAATCAAGACCAGTACTACCACAGACAAGACCAGTACTACCACGGTTAAGACTAGTACTACCATGAAAAGACCAGTTTTTCCAAAAGCCAGTTTACCACAGTTAAGACCAGTACTCCCAAAAACCAAACCAGTACTACCACAGTCAACCCCAACTCCCAAAAATCAAAAGTACTACCAGTCAAGAAAGTACTACAACAGTCAAGACCAGTACCCATACCCCAAGATCAGTACTACCAGTCAAGAAAAACCACCACAGTCAAGATCAGTACTACCACAGAAAATTAAATTACTACTACAAAAAAGACCAGTACAACCACAGTCAAGACCAATACTACCACACCCCAAGCCCCGGACCACCACAGTCTTGAATTCTCCCGCCCAAGACCAGTACAACCACAGTCAAGCCAAAACTACCACAGAAAAGATCAGACTACCACAGTCTTGACCAGCCCCACCACAGTCAAGACCAGTACTACCACATTAAAAAGACCAGTACTACCACGGTCAAGACCAATAAAAACACACCCCAACCCCCAGTACTACCCAGTCAAGCCAAAACTACCACAGTCAAGCTAGTCTTCCACAGTCAAGACCAAAAATTACCACAGTTAAGACCAGTACTAAGTCAAGACCAGTACTACCACAGTCAACCCCCAGTACTACCACAGTTAAGCCAAAAGTCACCACACCCCAAGACCAGTAAACCCCACAGAAAAGCCAGTACTACCAAAGTCATGATTAGTACTACCACAATCAAGATCAGTACTCCACAGTCAAGACTAGTACTACCACCCCAAGACCAGTACTACAACAGTCAAGACCAGTACCCACAGTCAAGACCAGTACTACCAAAGTCATGAAGTACTACCACAATCAAGATCAGTACCCCCACACCCCAACCCCCAGTACTCCAAAAAGGTCATGATTAGTCTACCACAAAAACCCAATTACCCCCTTTAGTCAAGATCAGTACCCCCACACCCCAAGATCATTCTAAGTCAACCCCAATACTACCAAAGAAAAGGTCAATACTACCACAGTCTTGACCAGTACTACCACAGTCAAGACCAGTACCCCCACAGCCGACTAGTACCCCCACAGTCAAGACTAGCCCCTTCCAGTCAAGACCAGTACTACCACATTCAAGCCAAAATTACTACCACAGTTAAGACCAGTACTACCACACCCCAAGACCAGTACTACCACAGTCAAGACCAGCCCCACCACAGAAAAGATCGGTACAAACCACAGTCAAGACCAGTACTCCACAGTCAAGACCTGTACTACCACAGTCAAGACCAGTACCCCCAATAAGATCAGTACTAAGAAAACCCCAATCCACCACAGTCAAGATCAGTACTACCACAGAAAAATTTAGTACCCCCCACAGTCAAGACCAGTACTACCACACCCCAAGGGGCCGGGGTACTACCACAGTCAAGACCATCCAAAACAGTCAAGCCAAAAGTACTACCACAAAGACCAGTACTACCACAGAAAAGCCAGTACTACCACAGTCAAGACCAGTACTCCAAAAGTCAAGACCAGTACTCCACAGAAAAACCCCAGTACCCCCACAGTTTGACCAGTACTACCACAGTCAAGACCTGTACTACTGCTAGTGTACCTACCTACAAAATTGAATTTGCCCCGCTCCTTATAATTTTAATTATATTGACCTACAATAGTGTGCCTATTAACTAGTGAAGTGATGAAATAAGACATTTATTTGGAAAACTGATGTTCATTAGAAAAATACAAGGTGATAAGACAGATAATTTTTTAAAATATATATGACTACCCTTTTTTTTTTTATATAAGCATTGCTACTGATTTGCCATATAATCGACCAATGTTGAACACATTTGGAAGTTCTTCGTCGTGGTACCAAGTCTTAATTAATAACAGCTTAATTTTCTTGTCCAAAGTTGAATAATCCCCTTTCGCGATCCTGCGTTTGGTTATTCCCAATAGATTCTTTCTCCCCAAATTAGATGAGGTCAGGGGGGTTTCCAGGCCAATTTGTAACCATAGCTCACTCCCCCTTTGAAGAATGTCAGCATTTTTTTTGGGAAATATAGCATGGAGCAAAACCCGCTGGAACATGACTCCCCCATGCCCACACTACTCAAACCCCCCACAACCCGGGACCTAAAATTATTTATTAATATTTAGGAAAAAATTTTAACCCTTGGAAAAAAACATTCGTGGACTGGAAAAAATTTTTGTGACTTGAATGAATACGTGTTAGGGGCCCCTTAACTTGATATTAACACTATAACAACATATGGAAGCAGTTGGTGACCAAGATTGCCATGTATTTGTCACTGTTCATCTTTTCCCCAAAAATAACAAGCCCCGGGGGGTTCTTAGGTGGGTTTGATGATCCCCCTTTTGGTTTAAAACGCTTTTTTAAAAAATAATAATCATTGGGGGGGTTTTTTTTGCTTCTTGAATGTGCCCCCTTTTAAGGGTTTGCCCTTGCTCCGTCACACTACCACTGTTCTATACCAGTGAACCTTCCATCAACACTCAGGGAGAACACTAATAAATAACCCCAGATTGTAGCTTACTGAATTGGGGTGTATCCGAACTTTTGGGACTTAAGGGACAATGGTGTTTAAAAAAATGTCCCCCCCCCTTTAATGAAAACTCCTCAATACCGGGGGCTCTGGTTGGGGAAAATATGGTTCCTGTATATTTATTTTAAAAAAACTTTTTAAAAAAACTATTTAGTGAACTGTAAAATTGGGAAAATTTAAGTGGACTGGACTTTTAAATTTTTTTTTTTTGTCTAATAGGTTTTTAATTATTAATCACATTATTTCATATTAGGAACATATATTATTATACTTACTAATCTGTTACATTGGTATTATGTCCCCACATTACACAAGCAGACTGTATAGAAAATTAACCAATATCTATCAACGTTACCTGTTGTGTGTGGTGAGAAATTTCATTCACGACTTCACTATTATTTGCATCAAAATAATTTTTGGGAAGATACAACTAAGACAATTATTACCACCCAATTTTTTTTCACCTCTGAGTCAATGGGACTTAAACCCCAAAGGTCGGGAAGTAAATCCCCCCATGCCCCCCCTACTCAACCCACACACTACTCAACCCACACACACTCAACCAACACACTACTCAACCCACACACTCTCAACCCACACACTACTCAACCACACACACTAAAACCAACCCCCCACTACTCAACCAAAAACCGGGACCTATTATTTTTATTAATATTTAGGAAAACCATTAACTCTGGTAAAACTGCATTCGTGGACTGTATAAATTGTTTATGACTTGAATGAATAAGGGGGGGGGTCTATTTTTTGATAAACTATAAAACATATGGTGAACACATTAAATAAATTTTTAATATTAACATTACCTTTGGGGACCAAAGTGGAACACACCCTAACGCTACCTGGCGGCTAGAAATTACGACGGCCAACGTAAAACTAAAAAATTAAATAGGTGAGCGTTAGTTCCCCAAACGTGTAGGGGGGAAGACTACGCCCCCCAATTTTTCCCCAATCGTACCACTCTATTATAGTGGTTTTACAAAATTGTCTTCCATTATTTAATTGCCGTCAAAAGGCCACTCCATTCAAATTTGCCCTGATGACCCCCAAATTCCACTCGACAAAAGGACAAATTACATTGTGACCAGATCTCCGGGGAGTTTTTCCTTTTTGTAACTTGCTGAGCTATCAAATTTGGGGGCCCCAAAATCCCTGGACCCATTATTTACCCCTGTAATCTTTTGCCCACCCCCCAGGAGGGGTTTGGGGGTATAATAAAGATATTGAACTAAAATTATTTTGACCAGTTTTCCCCCCCTTTTTTTTATTATGGCATCCTCCCCCCCCCTCCCCCTGCGGCTCCCGGTTCTCTTTTCAATTGAAAAATTAAATTTAGATCACTAGCAAAACTTTTTAAAAATTTTACATTATTGAAATTTATACATTATAAATTTAAAAAAAATTTGTAAAATTTTCCACAGGGGTTTTTTAAACACACTTGGTGGCGAACATTAATTATTGAAGAGTGTCGTAGTGTCCATTTTTTTTCCACGTCACGTTTTTTTTTTATACCATCACGAATTTTTTGGGGTATCTTTATCTTTTTGTACTCTTCCAGATGTATTTTTCCCCTTATCTTGTAGTACAGATTTTGCAGATATTTCTATGGGTCACTATTAGTTAAAAAACTTTAAAAAATTTCGCCAGTCCCTCTTCATCTCGTATTCCATATTTGTTTTTTTTCTCCTATCTTGTACAATTTTTTTTTTCTTTACTGATATTTGGGGGTTTTAATACATTTTTCCAAAAAAAAAATTCCCTTTAAAATTTTTTAAATAATTCCTTAATTAACTTATCACCTTTTAAAATCACAGAAACCCCCACACATCTGCTTTTTAACAAACATTATTATCCCTACCAATTATTACAAATAAATCGGGGAAAAAATTTAAAAATTTACAGTAAAATTTACTTAAAAAACACCTTTTTATTTTTTTCAAAAATAGTGGGCCCCCCTTTTTTCAAAACCCCTTGTAAACCCTCACTGTTAACTGAATGACTCTTCTGAAAAAAAAGAACTCAACCCTTAATTAAACCGGGGGACGAAAACTTTTAGATAATCAAAAAATTTTCTTTTCACTTTGTATTCATTCTGACCAAACCTTTTTTTTTTTGTATTGCAATCTAGACAAAAAAAATCAAAAATAAAAATTTTAATACTTAATGGTAAATAACTTTTGTCATTCTTAAATAGCCATGATGATATGACATATTTTTCATAATATACATGATCCATTATTCCTAATCCAAAAGGGCCCCCCGGGAATAGTTGGGAAGCTGAGGCGGCGGGTTTTAAACAGGAAAAATTTTTTGAAACCCCGGGCCCCCTTAGTCACACAAGTCTCCAGGATACATCTTGGAAAAACCTATATTTCTATCCCCGGAGGGTGTTCCCCGGGGCAACGAAAAATTCCGGGGGGTCAGGGGGGCCGATCACCGGGTTACCTGGCCACACATAACCCAACGTACGAACCCCAACTAGGCCGGTTTTTGGGACTGACTTTAGATGTCTTGCCATTTTTTTAAAGGGAGCCAGGGGTCTATTAGTATTCTTATATATTGTGGAAGGCAGTTGAACAGTTTTACCTAATACAAAATTTTGTATTATTCTTAGTGTACTCATGACCCCCCTGTTTTTCCTTGGGGGGATTGTTTCATCGCCCCGGGGGTCTTGATGGCTTTAATACATATTACCATTGAAACTGTGAGCCCTTTCCCTTGTAACAGTTTATCATCAGATCATTTTCCAAGATTATCCACCCCGATATTGTTAATACGGTACTGGCCCCCCACGTTTGGGATGTTCAAAAAAAAACTAGAAATGTTAAAAAAAATTTGGGCCCCAAAAAGGTATATTAAAAACCACTCTAAAAACCCCCTTTGTCCACTGTAAAAAAGGAATTTTTTTTAAACTTGCTTTTTATTATTATTATTATTTTATTTTAATTTTTATTATTATTATTATTATTATTATTATTTTAAACAAGCATAACGAGATAAAAACAAACAAGGTAAACCCTTTTTTTTTTAATTTTTTTCCCGTAACTTAATTCATTTCTGCATAAAAAACCCCTTCCCCACTGCCCAAAGTATAAACAAGTAAAAGTTTATCACCACTGAATTTTCTTGAACCTGCGGGCCCCCCTGGACCCCCAAGGGGCCATTTTATATTTAGTTTCCCCCACACCGTGGGTATAGCTTCATAAAAAGTATATTAATTTAACTGTTCCCCTGATCAGTATGACAACTTTGTCGGATTTTACATTTTTTTGGATAATTTCATTAAATTCCCTTTGGGGGTTTGCAGAGAGGTCCAGGTCCTGGGGGTGCTTTGGGGATTAATTTTGGGTTTCAAACCCCGCCTTTTTTCTGCGGGGGTTTTAAAAAAAGAGGTTTTGGGTGTTGAAGGAGGAGGTCCTGCTTTCCCAAAAGGAAATTACTGGGCTGAAGGTTCACCTGATGGGTTTGGGAGTGAGTGTGGGTGGCTGGAGTGGTTGAGGGGAATGGGGCTACCAGCAGGGGGGGCAGTTTGTCAGGGGCGGGGAGGGGCCCCTGAAGGTGGGTGGAGGACGAAAAGGCCCCCAGCAGTGAGGGCAGTCCAGCCCGAACAGGGGGAGGGTTTCCCCGTAATGGGGGAATCAAAAAAGGGAAAAAGTTAAGAGAAAATTTGAAGGTTGGAAATCCCTTTCTTTTTTTTGGGGATGAGTGTACATAAAGTGGTCAGTGAAGGTAAAGGTACTATTCCCCTAATAGATGTGCAAATTTTTTGTGGTTGGTGACACGGGGAAAAAGATAAAAACCGTTTTTTTCTGTAAGGGGGAATGAAGGTGAGAGAGAGAGGTGTTTCCCCGGGGAGCGGGTTTTAAGGAATAGTCAACAGGTTGGATAATATTTTTCAGGAAAGGGGGAAAACATGCCCATTATCTGTCTCGGGGGGGGGAAATGATAGGGAAGAGTAGGAGAAAGAGCTGTTAGATAAGTACAGGACAGCTATAGTTTTTAAATTTGGGGTCAAGGGGGGGGGCCCCAATCATAGAGCATTTTCCCCTAAGGGAGGGGAATGAATGGATGTCTGGGCAATTGGTAAAAATTGCTTAACAGAAATTGAAAAAATTTTGAATCCCATTCACTAAAACGGGAAACTTTTTATAGAAAAATGATATGAATGAAGGGATGGGGCAAACTCTCTGGGGCAGGGTGGTGGCATTTGCCAACTCGATCAGGGGGCCCCCTTTTGCAAAACATGTCTAGGAGTTTAAACTGATAGAAGATAGAGGTATGGGTGTGGGGGGGAAACAGCCGGTTCAACAAAAAGGTTAAAAAACAAAATTTTAAAAAAGACATTTTCCAAAAAAATTAAAATAAATAAAAGGGGAAAAAGGTCAGCAAACAAGGGAGAAAAAAGGGGGGAAACAAGGGATACCCCCCCAAAAGGTTTTTTACTATACTAATAGGTAAGAAATAAGATAGATGAGTAAATTAAAAAAGTGCAGGAAAAATTTTATTATTATAACAGAGACCTGGCTCAATCTGAAAGATGAGAAATGCCTTCTGAATGTCACATACAAGGATAAAATTATTCCACACTGATAGGGTCAACAGGAAGGGTGGTGGAGTAGCGATTTATGTCAGAGACAATTTAAATTGTTGTGTTTGGGAAAAATACAAAAAAGGGGGTCAGCCCCCAACTTTGGGGTTTCAACTTCTCGAGGGCCGTAAAAAAATAATCTTGGGTGTGATTTGGGGCCCCCCCAAACCCTGATAGGGAGTGCAGAAAAAATTTTATGGGACGAAATTCATAAGGCATCTTCATAAAAAAATTTAAAAGCTAATGGGAGATTTTAATTTTGACAAATTGACTGGAGCAATTTGACAAAAATTTTGAGTCAAGTGACTTTCTTGATACGATTCGGATTTTTTTAAAAAGGGTTTTTGACAGAACCAACTGGGGAAAAAACCCCGTTGTTTTTTTTTTCCAAGGGGAAACGCTAATTAATAATCTTGAAGTTAATGATAAAATTGGGGGGAAAATGATCACAAATCACCCCGGGTTTTTAAAATATTTTTGGAATTCCCCAAAATTTAAATCAAGTCTCCGCCCCGACTTCCGCTTTTGATTACATAGGACTGAGAAATTACCTGGGTGGGCGGGGAAATGGAATGCCTTTTACTATGGGTCAGGTAGGTGGTGATAGTTGCCGTTTTATGTTTTCAGAGGATAGTTCTGGGTGCTCAGACAACTTATTTCCCCAATAAGGAAATCAGATCAAACAAAAATGATCCAAAAAGGATGAACAATAGATTATAACATCTCATTGGTAAAAAAAAGAGGCATATATAGGAAAAACAAAAGAGGAAAGGGCAAAAAAATCAAAAAAATTTAGTTAAAGAGATAAAAAAAAAGGGAATAAAAAAAGCAAAAAAAAATTATGAGGTTAAAGTTGCAAGAGAATCGAAGGCCCCCCAAAAAATTCTTTCAGGTGCATAAAAAAAGATTAGGGACAATATAAGCCCCACTCAAAAGTTACTCGAGCCGTTACCGACGGGGGTAAGGGGAAAGTTAAAAAATTTAACACTTCCTCTCAGTTTTTACTAGGAAGATAATTTTCGATATTCCCCAAATAATAAATTATGTAGAACAGGACGATAATAAATATGCACGATTAGGGTCACAAGTGACATGGTCCTTAGGAAAAATTGATAAATTAAAAAACCAACCCCAAACCCCAGACCCTGATGAACTGTATGCAAAAGGGGTTTAAAGGGGGAAGTTAATAGGGGCTTAGCAAACCTTTGGTAATCTTTTCAACATATCACAACAAACTGGTATAGTGCCAGATAAGGGGAAAAAAGGAAATTTTATACCTATTTTCAAAGCAGGTGACAGGTCCTTAGTTCGAAAAATAACCAATAAGCCTAACCTCCATAGTGGGAAAATTTATGGAAAAGCATAAATTGATCAACGAATCTCAGCAGGGTTTTTTTAAAAAAGGGGGGTTCCTGACTTACGAATTTATTTTTTTTTTTTTCTAAGGTAACTGGGGGTAGTCATGGTAATAAAAAATGATATTGTGTATATGGGCTTCAGTGGGGTTTTTTTAGGGGTCCCACATCAGAGACTATTGGGGGAAAATTTTAAGGATCGAATAGGAGAATTTTTTTTTCCTGGATGAGGCAGGGTTTTTAAAAAAGAGCTTGCATAAAGGGGGGAAATCAGAGGGGGGGAATGCAAACGGTGTTCCACGGATCATGTTGGGGCCCCCCCTGTTTTTTCACAATCTACATAAACGACATAGATGAGGGAAAAATAGCGACATAAGCAATTTTGGGTGACCCCCAAAAAGGCCTTCGAATTCTTTCCCCGACGAGGACATTAGGCACTCCAGGAAGATTTGAATGGGGTGATGCAGTGGTCAGAGAAGTGGCAGATAAAATTTTAAATAGACAAATGCAAAGTTCGGGGCATTGGACGAAAATCCATGCTACATATAAACTAACTAATGTAGATCTTAATATTACTGATTTCAAAAAGGATTTGGGGGGGTTTGGGGTTGCAGTAATCTAAAACCAAGGGGGGAGTGAAAATTTTTGCAATAAAGCTAACAGAATCCGGCTTCATATCAAGAAGTATAAATAATAGAAGTCCCCAGGATGTTCTTCAACTCTAATATCCTTGGTTGGGGGCCCTCTAGATTATGCTGAAATTTTGGTCACCGTATTACAGAAGGGGGTATAAATGCTCGGGAAAAACATACAAAAAAGGATGACCAAGTTGATCAACTTCCGTATGAGGATAACTGAGGGCCCTGAATCGGGGACTCTCTAGAAAGGCGTAAAATTTTGGGGGATGGGGGTTGAGGGTATAAAAAAAACGGGGGAAAAAAAAAATTTTGTAAAAAAAATTCTAAAATTTAACATAAAACAGGCCCCCAGCAATGGCTTTAATTTGGGAAAAAAATTAGATTCAGGAAGGATTTTAGGAAAGCACGGGTTTTTTGGAATAGAGTTGTGGATGAGGGGAAACCCCAAATCCCGGGTACCGTCATGAAGCTAAGACGTTTTTGTATTTTTAAAAAAAAGGGGTTGAAAAAATTTTTAGTGGATGTGGGTGGGTGGGGTTCCCCCTTCCTTTTAATAAATGTGACCTGACCTGACGAGGTTGGGGTTAAGCCGGAGGGGGCTTGGGGCCCGCCTCCCATGGACCAGTAGGCCTGCTACAGGGGGTTTTTCTTTCTTATGTTCTTTTTTTTTATTATTCAGAACTTCCCCTGCAGCCACTCAGACCATTGCTCCCCCCCAACACCACCTTCCCATCCCCCACCTTCCCATCAACACCCTTTCCCCCCCAACACCTTCCCCCCCAAAACCATTTTCCCCCCAACACCCCCCCTTTCCCTCACCACCACCTTCCCTAACAAAACCCCCCCTTTCCCTCAACACCACCTTCCCCCCAACAACCCCCCTTCCCCCCCAAAAAACCCCCCTTCCCCCCAACACCACCTTCCCATCAACACCACCTTCCCACCAACACCACCTTCCCATCAACACCATCTTCCCATCAACACCACCTTCCCATCAACACCACCTTCCCCCCAACACCTTTTCCCTCTACACCACCTTCCCCCCAACACCACCTTCCCCCCAACACCACCTTCCCCCCCAAAACCACCTTCCCCCCCCCCACCTTCCCATCAACACCACCTTCCCATCAAAACCCACCTTCCCATCAACACCACCTTCCCATCAACCCCCTTCCCATAAAAAAACCCCCCCATCAACCACCTTCCCCAACACCCCTTCCCCCTCAACACCACCTTCCCATCCCCCCTTCCCCCTCAACACCTTACCACCCCCCCTTTCCCCTCAACACCTTACCATCAACACCCCTTCCCCCTCAACACCACCTTCCCATCAACACCCCCCTTCCCCACTAAGAGTAACTTCCCGTCAGCACCGCCTGTTGTTGGGTAAAATCCTAGGACCTAGAAGGTCACATTTTCTGAATACTGGTGCCAGGAAATTGTCTCTCTGGCACCAACAATTATTCTAAGGTCAATGTCACTTCTTCCTTTTTCCCCCATTTCATGTTTGGTCATAACAACAACTAATTCCCCTTGACAATGTCTGAATGATTTAAAGCTTTGGGGGTGGTAAAATGACTGGCTGAGGGGGGTTTTTTTGGAAGGGTGTACAAGCCTACGTACATTTTGGGCCCCCGCCCCCTGTAATGCCCTCGTCCAACCCTACCTCACTCTGGCTCAGAAAAAAATTGCATCCTAATGTGTGCTTCAGGCTGTAGACCGATCACTTTCTAGCAAGGCTGGGGAAACCCCCCCAAAAACCCCCCCATTTCTTTCACTGTCTCCAGCATAAATGGCGTCTCTACTTTACTGAAGAAGCCTGAGTGTGGCAAACGTTTTTGAGTGTGGCCCCAAAATTCCTCATGAGGCTAATTGCTTAATTGTGGTTTTTACCTATCGCATTTTAAATTTTCCCCCAAACCCAACCCCAAACCCATCATTTGAGGGGGGATTAAAAGGTGCATATAACCTGTCCACAAACAGTCAAAAAATGTTTTTCCTTACAATAAGGGGTTTATATTTTCAGTGTTTTACCCAAAAACATACATCTCTGGGTGTGTATACCCTCTGGCTTAAAAGGGAAAATAGGCTTTTTTTTGGCTGAAACTTTGAATATTTTTCTCCTGCCACATTATAGATACATACAAATACATTTTACACCAGGAGAAGGATCCAGCAGGGGTTTAAAAAAACGTTTTTAACAAAAAAATGTATTAGGGGAAAAAATGAGTGGGGTGTTTTTTTTCAACACTGAGAATGCACAGGCAGGTGGTGGTCATACTTTTGAAAACTTTTTTTTAACCGTGTCTGATGTCCCCAATCCAGCCTCAGGAAAAATCAAAAAATATACTTATAAAAAAAGCTTTTAAAAGTTGGGGATTTTCCCCGTAGAGCGAAACGTCTTCTCAATAAAAGATTCCCCCGCTGTGACTTTTTTTCAATACTGTGTTTGGTAAACAGCTGAGGGGGGGAAAACCCCGCGAAGGTTTTAACAGAATCTTTTCTAACTTGTAGGGGGTTACCCCCGTACAATTTTCATTAAATATTAATTAATTTTTTTGGTTGGTATTTCTTTCATGTTTTGAAAGCCGGGGGTAAAATTTTTTACGACAATGACTTTAGTCTGCTAA
>WNWK01037869.1:0-18238 GCA_009830355.1 Cherax destructor | reverse complement strand
AGATTTTGGGGGGCAGGGCGGGAAGTTTTTTTCAGACAGGGGAAAAATTTTTGAAGCTTTTCCTGGAATTGTTGGGACGTTGACCCGGGGGGAGAAAACCACGATGAGGGGGTTTTTTGATTCTCGCCCTTTTTTGCTAATACTTCAATTTTACATCATTTGAGGCATTTAGTAGTTCTGAACATATAAGTGACTCTGTTTTATGGGGGCCCCAACCCCCCCCTTTTTGCCTGTTCATCTGTCACACCTGTATAGGTTGTTCCCCGGGATCCATACCTTTCCCCCAAGTGATCTCTTATGTGGGTCTCTGTGAAAGCAGCAAACATAGCATTTGACTCTGTAAGCAGTCCACGAATGTAAGGTACCTTGTTGTTTGTTGCTGGCTTTAGACCCTGTATATTAGCAAAGATGAATGTAGTTGGATTGGTGGTATGGGGGGGGTCTTTTTTTCCTGGCTCTAATATCTGTTGTAATGGAGTGGAGGCCACTGACTGTGATTCCACTCCAGAAATGATTGCAGTTGGTGTACAATTTCTGTCATTTCCTGCCAGCTTTTTTTCCTTCCTGGCACTAAAAAACCTCTCTCTCCGGAGTGGCTGTGGCTACCCTGATTTTGCCATGGTCTGGATGTTCTGTGTCGCCTCGTACCCTTTAGGTGGTATGCCTGGCAATATAAGTTATAGCACTGCACCCTATGTCTAGAACAAATTAACTCTGTGGCACTCGAGGTATGCTCAAGGCATATTCCTTTAAGGAAAAGGAGGAGAAGATGTAAACTAGAAAGAGAAAGGCCTGGTGGCCTGGTGGCTAAAACTCTTGCTTCACACACGGAGGGCCCGGGTTCGATTCCCGGCGGGGTGGAAACATTTCGACGTGTTTCCTTACACTTGTTGTCATGTTCACCTAGCAGCAAATAGGTACCTGGGTGTTAGTCGACTGGTGTGGGTCGCATCCTGGGGGACATGATTGAGGACCCCAATGGAAATACGATAGACAGTCCTCGATGGCGCACTGACTTTCTTGGGTTATCCTGGGTGGCTAACTCTCTGGGGTTAAAAATCAGAAGAAATCTTATCTTATCTTATCACTCCCTATACAGGCGAAGGCAAAGAATAACAGAGCGGCTAAAATAGGTCAATATATCTGCAATACGTAGGGAGACACTGGTCAGATTTTTAGATTTTGCCACCGAAGTGGCTAGTTTATTGTGCACCCCATATCCATCCTGTGGACGGTAGCGCAAGAGCATATGGATACACAAAAGGCCTAGGCACTAGGCCCCAAAAGGGTTAACAATTGTACATTTGGATTTATATCTACATTTCACTTATCTGTTACAAGCAAATTTAGGAAATTTGCTTAGTATAACTGGTATCTTATTTTCACTAATAAGATATCTTGACATGTCACATAGGTTATTATACTGTCTATCTCTATATTCCTCAATAAGGGGACAATCAAGCACATAGTGTTCAAGACAGTGACCATATGCCTGATCACATAATTTGCATTTAGTTTGATCATCATCTGTGTGTCTCCCAAACTGCCAGAAGTACTTGTAGCCAAGCCTAAGCCTGGCCACTACAACATCAGTCAGTCTGTTCACATTGCAAGTTGCTCCACAAACATGCCCATCTGTACTCACCTATTTGTGGTTGCAGGGGTCGAGTCATAGCTCCTGGCCCCGCCTCTTCACTGATTGCTACTAGGTCCTCTCTCTCCCTGCTCCATGAGCTTTATCAAACCTAGTCTTAAAACTATGTATGGTTCCTGCCTCCACTATGTCGCTTTCTAAGCTATTCCACTTCCTGACAACTCTATGACTGAAGAAATACTTCCTAACATCCCTTTGACTCATAGGAGTCTTCAACTTCCAATTGTGACCCCTTGTTTCTGTGTCCCCTCTCTGGAACATCTTGTCTCTGTCCACCTTATCTATTCCTCGCAGTATTTTATATGTCGTTATCATGTCTCCCCTAACCCTCCTGTCCTCTAGTGTCGTCAGGCCGATTTCCCTTAACCTTTCTTCGTAGGACAATCCCCTTAGCTCTGGGACTAGTCTTGTTGCAAACCTTTGCACTTTCTCTAATTTCTTGACGTGCTTGACCAGGTGTGGGTTCCAAACTGGTGCTGCATACTCCAGTATGGGCCTGACGTATATGGTATACAGAGTCTTGAATGATTCCTTAGTGAGGTATTGGAACGCTATTCTTAGGTTTGCCAGCCGCCCGTATGCTGCAGCAGTTATCTGATTGATGTGTGCCTCAGGAGATGTGCTCGGTATTATACTCACCCCAAGATCTTTTTCTTTGAGTGAGGTTTGCAGTCTTTGGCCACCTAGACTATACTCTGTCTGCGGTCTTCTTTGCCCTTCCCCGATATTCATGACTTTACATTTGGCAGGGTTAAATTCAAGGAGCCACTTACTAGACCAGGCTTGCAGCCTGTCCAGGTCTCTTTGTAGTCCTGCCTGATCCTCGATTGATTTGATTCTTCTCATTAACTTCACATCATCTGCAAATAGGGACACTTCTGAGTCTACCCCTTCCGTTATGTCATTCACATATACCAAAAACAGTACAGGTCCTAGGACTGACCCTTGCGGAACTCCACTCGTCACAGGTGCCCACTCTGACATCTCGTCACGTACCATGACTCGTTGTTGCCTCCCTGTCAGATATTCTCTGATCCATTGCAGTGCTTTTCCTGTTACGTGTGCCTGATCCTCTAGCTTTTGCATTAATCTCTTGTGAGGAACTGTGTCGAACGCCTTCTTGCAGTCCAAAAAATGCAATCTATCCACCCTCTCTCTCGTGTCTTACTTCTGTTACCTTGTCATAAAACTCCAGTAGGTTTGTGACACAGGATTTTCCTTCCTGAAACCGTGCTGGTTGTCGTTTATAAGCTTGTGTCTTTCTAGGTGCTCCACCACTCTCCTCCTGATGATCTTCTCCATGACTTTGCATACTATACACGTCAGTGACACAGGTCTGTAGTTTAATGCCTCGTGTCTGTCTCCTTTCTTAAAAATTGGGACTACATTTGCCATCTTCCACGCCTCAGGTAGTTGCCCAGTTTCAATGGATGTGTTGAAGATTTGTGTTAGTGGCACACACAACATCTCTGCTCCCTCTCTAAGGACCCACGGAGAAATGTTGTCCGGTCCCACCGCTTTTGAGGTATCGAGTTCACATAGCAGCTTCTTCACCTCCTCCTCGGTTGTGTGTATTTCATCCAGCACTTGTTGGTATACCTCCCTATTCTGAATTCCTGGAGTCCTTCCTGTCTCCTGTGTAAATACTTCTTTAAATCTCATGTTGAGCTCCTCACATACCTCTTGGTCGTTTATTGTGAACTCCCCACCTTCCTTTCTCAGCCTGATTACCTGGTCCTGTGCTCGCATTATCATGAGCCAGCAGTCATTAGATGTACTATTCTTTATTTTATTTTGTTGCAGACATGTACTACGGATTCTGTGTTCAATAAAGTCTAGGAATAAGGCCTGTGTTTCTATCACAACAATTTATTGAACACAGATATCCTGGGCTACCTGGTGGTGATTCTGAGCTAGACTATACCACAACATGGAGCGTTTACTGAAACCTGAGAGGCTAGACTCTGACCCTAGTGTATCAACGGCTGCTCAGGAATGGAAGCACTGGTTTAAGACTTTCGAAAACTTCTTGGGAGCCTTTCCTAAAATCTATTAAGTTATTTCTGAGTGTAATACCTATGAAGATGCTATCAATACCCTCAAGTCTCAGCATATTAAACCCACAAATGAAATCTTCGCACGCTATCGTCTTGCAACTCGCCGCCAGCAGAATGGTGAATTCTTAGAGGAATACTTTTAAGCATTGAAAATATTAGGTGAGGACTCACTTCCGAGCGGTGACAGCTGCTCAGTATTGTGAAGAGTCCATCAGGGATGCTTTTGTCAGTGGCCTGAAATCACCAATAATAAGGCAGCGTTTACTGGAGAATATAACTTTTGACTTAGCCACTACCTTAGATTCAGCCCAGAAGAATTCTGAAGTGTACAGTACTACCCAGCCTTCTCGAGTGGTAAGTGCTGCAACTCCCGACCAAGACTCTTGTAATGAAGTTACCGTGGAACCTGCCTCAGTGACGGCAGCTGCAGGCACAATGTGTTTCTTTTGTGTTTTTTCAAGTCATCCACGTCCAAAGTGTCCGGCTCGTGAAGCAATGTGCCATCAATGCCATAAAAAAGGTACTTTGCTAAAGTATGTTGTGCTAATGCATCAACAAGAGCTAGTGCTTCTACACATTCCAGTGATCATGCGACTCTAGCAACAGTGACTTCTGCGGCTGCTCCAAATTCACTGTCAAAGGCAGTTGTGAAATATTCATCAAAGGAATAGAAGTAGATGGTCTTATTGACATAGGCAGCAGCTCAGAGAGTTTCATCAACCTTGACGTAGTTAAACGTCACTCCTTGACTGTACATCACTCATCAGGTACTGTTTCCATGGCATCAACATCTCTCTCTATTCAGACGTTAGGGTTTTGTAAGGTAAACCTCAGAGTTAATAGAAGAGATTATTAAGATGTACATTTAGCTGTTCTGCCACAACTGTTCTTTGATGTGATCCTTGGTCAGGACTTTCAGAAGCGTCATGGTAGTGTTACCTTAACATATGGAGGTGAACTGCCTCCTCTCGTTGTCTGTGGTCTTAGCACTTTAAGGGTAGACCCACCAAAGCTGTTTGCGAATCTTACCACGGACTGCCATCCTATATCAGCTAAGTCACGCCGCTATTCTTATGAAGATCGGATGTTCATTGAGAAAGAAACTCAATGCACAGCATATTAGGGGCTTTTGGCATGTACATCTCATTTATACCTATGTATAATTGTATCATGTCTACCTAACTATGTATCATTGTACCATGTCTAAATAAACTATTATTATTATTATTATTATTATTATTATTATTATTATTATTATTATTATTATTATAGAGGCTGCTGAAGGAGGGTATTATAGAACCAAATAATTCCCCGTGGCGTGCACAGGTCGTTGTTGTCAAGGATGATTATAGGAAACGGAGGCTGGCTATCGACTATTCTGAGACAATCAACAAATTTACACTTCTTGATGGGTACCCTCTACCTCGAATTGATGATACATTGAACAAAATTGCCCAGTACTATGTGTTTAGCACAACTGATCTACAGAGTGCCTATCATCAAGTCCCTATAAGGAATGAAGATAAACCATACACAGCGTTTCAGGCTAGTGACGGCCTCTTATCAGTTTACCAGAGTCCCTTTTGGGGTTACCAATGGGGTAGCCTGTTTCCAACGAATTATGGATTCACTCATTCAGGAAGAGCAACTCATTGGAACTTATGCATATTTAGATAACGTTACCATTTGTGGCAAGACCCTGGAGGAACATGATGCAAACATTGATAAGTTTTTGGAAGCCGCCAAGAAGAAAAATATCAGTTACAATGAAGAAAAGTGCACTTTTTCCACTAAAAAGCTTAGCATCCTTGGTTATATGGTGGAGGGAGGTGCAATATCCCCAGACCCTGAACGACTTCGACCTCTATGGAAACTTCCAATACCGTTAGTTAGTTTGATATCTTTATTATGCACCCCATACCCATCCTGTGGGCGGTAGTCAAAAGATTACAGAGGTACATAATGGGTCCAGGGACTGGACCCCAAAGTTTTGATAGCTGAGCAAGTTACAAAGGTAATGAACTCACAAGTTACAAAGGTAATGAACCCACAAGTTGCAAAGGTAATGAACTCACAAGTTACAAAGGTAACTTGTGAGTTCATTACTTTTGTAACTTGTGGGTTCATTACCTCAAGACAAAAAGTCACTCCGAAGAACTCTTGGTCTATTTGCTTATTACTCACAGTGGATCTACAACTATTCAAGTAAAGTTCGCCCACTAAGTGCTACCACGATATTTCCTGTGACAAAGGAAGCAGATGCTGCTTTCTATACTCTCAAACAGGACATTGAAAACTCAGTAGTTGAGGCCATTGATGAGTCCCTACCATTCAAGAGCCCCTCACCAACGTCAAGGAACCTCCCTTGATGGGGTGGCTAGAGAAACTGACTTATTTACTTATGGTAAACAGCAACAAGACTACAACACTAAACTTGATGTCAGAGGTTGGTGCAGTACAGAGGTGTTTGCTCAGGGAGTAAGACACTTGACACTGCCAATGTTTAGTCCTCATGGGCTCCACCTCATCTAACTTGACAATGTAATGTTTCAGTTTCTCTTTCCAGAGGAAACTTTGTTATGTTTCTCGTTGCCTCGCAGATTTGATCAAAATATATTATGTTAGTGCCGGGTGTTAGGGCTCAATAAAGCGTCACCTGTGGTGGCCCTGAATAACACTAACAACAACAACAACATACTCAATATTATTAAAAGTTTTTCTTAATTCAGGTCATTATATGAAGCTCTGGAGTAACTACCACTGCAACACTTATTTATGAGGTAAGTGAGCACTCTCTCATCTTATTATTTATTGCCACAATGTGATAAATCAGTGGAAATAATGATAATACTGATGCAAGGCATCACCCGTATTACCAAGACCTCAGTAACTTTACTAACTTTATTTAAGTTCACTTACACCAGGCCACGGTACCCCGTGGCCTGGTAATTTGCATATATGTTAATATGTATGATAATTGTATCAACCTAAATCTTTGAGATGGAGAAGATATGTTGGGCACAGCGTCGTATGCTGTCAGGAGTTCATTTCGTTTCGCCCTTTTTCTAGCGCTTAATTGCTACACTCTTAATGCTACACTCTTAATGCTACACTCTTAATGCTACACTCTTAATGCTACACTCTTAATGCTACACTCTTAATTGCTACACTCTTAATTGCTACATTCTTAATTGCTACACTCTTAATTGCTACACTTCTAATGCCACACTCTTAATGCTACACTCTTAATGCTACACTCTTAATGCTACACTCTTAATGGTACACTCTTAATTGCTACACTCTTAATTGGTACACTTCTAATGCTACACTCTTAATGGTACATTCTTAATGGTACACTCTTAATGCTACACTCTTAATGCTACACTCTTAATGGTACACTCTTAATGGTACACTCTTAATGCTACACTCCTAATGGTACACTCTTAATGGTACACTCTTAATGGTACACTTAATGGTACACTCTTAATGGTACACTCTTAATTGCTACACTCTTAATGGTACACTCAATGCTACACTCCTAATGCTACACTCTTAATTGTACACTCTTAATGCTACATACCTAATGCTATACTCTTAATGCCACACTCTTAATGCTACACTCTTAATTGCTACACTCTTAATAGTACACTCTTAATGCTACACTCTTAATTGCTACACTCTTAATAGTACACTCTTAATGCTACACTCTTAGCCCTTTGACAGTTTCGGTCGAATACACGGTGTATATGTATACGTCTTACGAGCCAGTGTTTCGGACGTATATGTACTCAAAAATTCTAGTGGCTTCAGATCAAGCGGGAGAAAGCTGGTAGGCCCACATATGAGAGAATGGGTCTGTGTGGTCAGTGTGCGCTGTATAAAAAAAATCCTGCAGCACGCAGTGCATAATGAGAAAAAAAAAACTCTGACCGTGTTTTTGGATTAAAACGCCGACTTTGAGGTGCATTTTTGTATAGTATTTTTGGTTGTATTCTCTTTTTCGTGGTCTCATTTGATAGAATGGAAAACATGTTACAGAAACAGAGATGATTTTGATTAGTTTCATGATGAAAATGACCTTGAAATTGAGCTCAAAGTAGTGGAAATGTTCGATTTTTGCCAATGTTCAAGAGTACACAAATCACCCCATGCGTCCAATACACGTCAACTGGTGAGTCTAATATTCTTACACAAGTGCACTGATATTATTTATACCATTTTTACAATAATGCAGTAGTCTGCATAACAGTAAATTTTCTATTTTTTTTTGTGTGAATAAAAAATCAAAGTAGAAAGCAAGAGTAATATAAGAGGGGCCTAAAGACGTGACTAATGAACAGAGAAAATCTTATTTTAGTGCCAGGAATGTTTCCATTGTTTATTCAGGACCCTATTTTGAAATTGACATCTTTTTTATTTTGCATGAAATTGGCCAAATTGCCAATTTCTGACCACTTTATTGGGTAGTTGAAATCGGTAAATTGGTGGTTTCTTGTACTCAATCGATAGAACAAATGGAGTTCTAAAGAAATAGCTATGAGTTTGGTTGACTGTAACAATGGAATTGGCCGAAAATAGGTCTCAAAGTCGGCGAAATTGCCGATGCGTATATATTGCCGACATCGCTAACTTTGCGAGAGCATAATTCCTTAAGTTTTTCATCAAATTTCTGAATTATTTTCCCCATAAGAAATACAGTGGTCCCTCGGTTTTCGCCGAAAATTCGTTCCAGAATGCTGCTCAAGTGCCATTACCGAACGAATTTACTTCCTTAAGAAATAATGTCACATAGGTTAGTCTATTTCAGACCCCCAAAAATACACTTGCAACAGCACTTACGAAAATACACTTACATAAATGTTCGAGTTTGGAGATGCACGAAAACCGAGGGACCACAGTACAGTGGACCTTCGGTTTTCGTTCACCTCCAAACTCGAACAATTATGTAAGTGTATTTTTGTAAGTGCTTTTGTAAGTGTATTTTTGAGGGTCTGAAATGACTAATCTAATTTACATTTGTCCTTATGGGAACAAATTCGTTCTGTAACGGCACTCAAACAGCATTCTGAAAAGAATTTTCAACGAAAACCGAGGGTCCACTGTAATGGAAAATCAAATAATCCGTTCCAGACACCCAAAAGTATTAAACTAAAATATATTTGTACATGGAATATACATGTGCCTACACAGAAAACAATGAGACATGAAGAATAAAATAATAATAACATGTCACTTACCTTTATTGGTGTGTGGAAGACGGGAGGAGGGGAGAGGATGGAAGATTTGTTATTGTTTGGAAGGGAAATCCCCTTCCATAAAGACTTCAGGTACCAAGTCCTTTTCCGGGGTTAGTTCCCTTCTTTGTTTTTTTAATGCCACTAGGACCAGTTTGAGTCACTGGACCCCTGTCTCACAAAATAACTGTCCAGAGAGCTCTGTGTCTGGCGTCCCTTTAAAGCTTGCCTAAAATGGGACACCACATTGTCATTGTACATGTTGCCAACACGACCTGCAACAGCTTTATCAGGGTGATCATCCATAAATCTTTGCACCTCAGTCCACTAGGCACAAATGTCCTTAATCTTTGAAGAAGGCACCATCTTCCATCTCTCTCTCCTCCTCTGAAGCAATTTCCCGAGCTGTGGTCTGTTTCTGTTGCAGATGAAGCTCTTGCAGATCTTCCATGGTTAGCTCTTCATTGTGGTCCTCCACCAACTCTTCAACATCCTCGTCACTAACCTCCAACCCCATGGACTTCCCCAGTGCCACAATTTTTTCCACAACAGGCACAGGGTCCTGAGGGTCAGCCCCAAACCCTTCAAAATCCCTCTTTGGGACACAGTCTGGCCACAGTTTTTTCCAAGCAAAGTTCAAAGTCCTGGAGGTCACTTCCTCCAAAGCCTTCCCTATAAGATTTATGCAATGGAGGATACTGAAGTGATCTTTCCAGAGCTCTCTTAGGGTCAATTCAGTGTCCGAGGTTATGTCAAAGCATCTTTGAAACATTGGTTTGGTGTACAGTTTTTTGAAGTTTGCAATGACCTACCAGCTTTCTCCCACTTGATTTGAGGCTGCTAGAATTTATGCGTATTAATACGTCAGAAACATTGGCTCATAAGACGTATACAGTGGTCCCTCGTGTTTCGGTGATTCCGACTATCGGTGATTTCGAGTTTCGAGCGATTTTTTCGGTCAATTTTTCCCTCATGTATTGGTCATTCCCTCGTGTATCAGTCCATACCAGACCTGTCCGCCTGCCCGCACTTGCGCGCCTCGCTGCGCAGGATGCCAGTCTAGCATTGTTTACCATTGAGAGAACATTACCCAGCGCGCTCTTTCAAACATTCACAATAACTTTGTTGTGTTTATTGGTGGTTTAGTGATTGTCACTGTGAAATAAGTCACCATGGGTCCAAAGAAGCTTCCTAGGGGCACCACTGTGGTAAAGAAAGTGAGGAACACCATCGAAGTGAAGAAGGAGATTGTAGAAAAATATGAGAGTGGCGTACGTGTGAGTGAGCTTGCCAGGATGTACAACAAAAACACATCTACTATCACCTCTATCCTGGCAAAGAGAAAAGAAATCAAGGAAGCTAATGTTGCTAAAGGTGTTGATATGTTAATGAAAAATAGATTGAAAACAGTGGATGAGGTTGAGAAGTTGTTGGGGGTGTGGATCAATGAAAAACAGATAGCGGGTGATAGTATTTCCACGGCGATAATTTGTGAAAAGGCAAGGTAGTTGCATGCAGATTTTGCCAAGACATGCCTGCAATCAGTGGTGATGTGAGTGATTTTAAAGCCAGCAAAGGCTGGTTTGAGAGATTTAACTCTTTTGGGGTTTCGGCCGTATTAGTACGGCTTATGCGCCAGGGTTTTGGTCGTACTAGTATGCCTAAATTCTAGCGCCCTCAAATCAAGCAGAAACAGGCTGGTAGGCCTAGATATGAGAGAATGGGTCTGTGCGGTCAGTGTGCGCAGTATAAAAAAAATCCTGCACCACACAGTGCATAATGAGGAAAAAAAACTGACTGTTTTTGGTTTAAAACAGTGATTTTGCTGTCTATTTTCGTATTGTATTTATGCTTGTATTCTCGTTTTCTTAGTCTCATTTGATAGAATGGATGATATATTATAGAAATAGAGATAATTTTGAATGGTTTCACGATGACAAGTACCTTGAAACTGAGCGCAAAGTAGCGAAAATGTTCGATTTTTGCCTATGTTCAATAGACAACAAATCACGCCATGCGTCCAATACACATCAACTGGGTAGTCTAATATTCTTGCACAAGTGCGCTGATATTTTTTATACCATTTTTACAATGATGCAGTTGTATACATAACAGTAAATCTTCTATTTTTTGTGAGAATAAAAATTAAAAATGGAAAGCAAAAGTAATATAAGAGGGGCCTGGAGATGTGACTAATGAACAGATAAAATGTTATTTGAGTGCCAGGAATGTCTGTCTCGTTTATTCTGGACCCTATTTTGAAATTGGCATCTTTTGAAATTTGTGAAATTGGCCAAATTGCGAATTTCTGACCACCTTATTGGGTAGTTGAAATCGGTAAATTGGCTGTTTCTTGTACTCAATTGATAGAACAAATGGAATTCTAGCGAAATAGCTATAATTTTAGTAGACTGAAACATTGGAATTTGCCGAAAATAGGGCTCAAAGTGGGCGAAATCGCCGATGTGTAAATGTCATCGATTCCGCTAACTTTGCGAAAGCCTAATTCCGTTAGTTTTCGATCAAATTTCATAATTTTGGTGTTGTTGTGATCGGAAAAAGATTATCATTTCATAAGAAAAAATAATTTTTTTTCCGAAAAATTTGGGACCCTGAGAACGAGTTTCGGAGAGGGCCTGTGGACCCCCAAAGCGTTAAGAAACGTAGTGGCATACACAGTGTTGTGAGGCATGGTGAGGCAACTAGCTCAGACAAACGTGCAGCTGAAAAAATTGTGCAGGAATTCAAGGGGTTCATAGACACTGAAAAATTTGAACCCCAACAAGTGTTTAATTGTGATGAAACAGGCCTGGTTTGGAAGAAAATGCCAAGCAGGACCTTCATTACTCAGGAGGAAAAGGCACTGCCAGGACACAAGCCTATGAAAGAGAGGCTAACTCTCATGTTGTGTGGTAATGCGAGTGGGGATTTTAAAGTGAAGCCTTTACTGGTGTATCACTCAGAAAATCCCAGAGCCTTCAAGAAACACAATGTTAACAAGAATAATTTGTGTGTGTATTGGAAGGCTAACACCAAGGCATAGGTCACTAGGGAAATTTTCATGGAGTGTTTGGCCCCTAGTGTGAAGAAATACCTCCTGGAAAAGAAACTGGGACTCAAGTGCCTCCTGCTACTGGACAATGCTCCTGCTCATCCTCACAACTTGAAAGACTATTTGTCTGATGAGTTCAGTTTCATCACAGTGAAGTTCTTGCCTCCTAACACCACTCCTCTCATCCAGCCCATGGACCAGCAGGTCATTTCTAACTTCAAAAAACTGTACACCAAAGCAGTGTTTGAAAAGTGCTTTCAAGTGACCTCGGACACTGAGTTGATCCTAAGAGAGTTCTGGAAAGATCACTTCAATATCATCCATTGCATAGGCCTTATAGGTAAGGCTTGGCAGGGAGTGACTTCCAGGACTTTGAACTTTGCTTGGAGACCACTGTGGCCGGATTGTGTTGAAAAGAGGGATTTTGAAGGATTTGAAGCTGACCCTGTCCCTGACCCTGACGACCCTGTGCCTGTTTTGGACTATATTGTGGAATTGGGCAAGTACCTGGGGTTGGAGGTGAGTGGTGAGGATGTGGAAGAGTTGGTGGAAGAGCATAGGGTAGACCTAACCACTGAAGAGCTGAAAGAGCTTCATCAGGAACAGCATCAGACGACATTTAAGGAAATTGATTCAGAGGAGGAGGATGGATAGGGTGAGGTGCCTTCTTCACGGATTAAGGAAATTTGTTCCAAGTGGAATGATGTGCAAAGTTTTGTTGAACAATTTCACCCTGAGCAAGCTGAATTAAGCCATCTGTGCAACCAGTTCAGTGACAGAGCCATGTTGCACTCTTGACAGTTATTTTTCGAGGCAGGGGTCCAGTGACTCTCAAGCTGGTCCTAGTGGCATTAACCCTTTCGGGGTCGGTGCCATACTAGTACATTTTACGCGCCAGGGTTGGTGCCGTACTAGTACGCGTAAATTCTAGCAGCCTCAAATTAAGCGGGAAATGGCTGGTAGGCCTACATATGAAAGAATGTGTCTGTGTGGTCAGTGTGCGCAGTATAAAAAAATTCCTGCAGCACACACTGCATAATGAGAAAAAAAAAATCCGACAGTTTTTTTTGTTTAACCTTTTAAGGGTTTCGGCCGTACTAGTACGGCTTACGCCCCAGTGTTTTCGCTGTACTAGTACGCCTAAATTCTAGCGCCCTCAAATCAAGCAGAAACAGGCAGGTAGGCCTAGATGTGAGAGAATGGGTCTGTGCGGTCAGTGTGCGCAGTATAAAAAAAATCCTGCACCACATAGTGCATAATGAGAAAAAAAATGACCGTATTTTTGGTTTAAAACAGCGACTTTGCAGTCTATTTTCGTATGGTATTTATGCTTGTATTCTCGTTTTCTTGGTCTCATTTGGTAGAATGGATGATATATTATAGAAATAGAGATAATTTTGATTGGTTTCACGATAACAAGTACAGTGGTACCTCGGTTTACGATATTTTTTCGTTCCAGAATGCTGTTCAAGTGCCATTACCAAACGAATTTATTCCCATAAGGAATAATGTAAAATAGACTAGTCATTTTAGACCCCCAAAAATACACTTACAAAAACATTTAAAAAAATAAACTTACATAAAAGGGCGAGTTTGGGGACCATCGTAAACCGAGGTTCCACTGTACTTTGAAATTGAGCGCAAAGTAGCGAAAATGTTTGATTTTTTCTGATGTTCAAGAGTAAACAAATCACGCCATGTGTCCAATACACATCAACTGGGGAGTCTAATATTCTTGCACAAGTGCGCTGATATTATTTATACCATTTTTGCAATGATGCAGTTGTATACATAACAGTAAATCTTCTATTTTTTGTGAGAATAAAAATTCAAAATGGAAAGCAAAAGTAATATAAGAGGGGCCTGGAGACGTGACTAATGAACAGATAAGATGTTATTTGAGTGCCAGGAATGTCTGTCTTGTTTATTCTGGACCATATTTTGAAATTGGCATCTTTTGAAATTTGTATGAAATTGGCCAAATTGCCAATTTCTGACCACCTTATTAGGTAGTTGAAATCAGTAAATTGGCGATTTCTTACACTCAATTGATAGAACAAATGGAATTCTAGCGAAATAGCTATAATTTTAGTAGACTGAAACATTGGAATTTGACGAAAATAGGGCTCAAAGTGGGGGAAATCGCCGATGCGTAAATAGCATCGATACCGCTAACTTCGTGAAAGCATAATTCCGTTAGTTTTCCATCAAATTTCATAATTTTGGTGGCGTTATGATCGGAAAAAGATTATCATTTCACAAGAAAAAATATTTTTTTTTTCCGAAAAATTTGCAACCCTGAGAACGAGTTTCGGAGAGGGCCTTGCGACCCCCATAGGGTTAAAACAGCGACTTTGCAGTCTATTTTCGTATGGAATTTATTGATGTATTCTCGTTTTCTTGGTCTCATTTGATAGAATGGAAGATATAATACAGAAATAGAGATGATTTTGATTGATTTGACAATGACAAGTACAGTGGTCCCTTGGTTTTCGTGCATCTCCAAACTCGAACATTTATGTAAGTGTATTTTCGTAAGTGCTGTTGCAAGTGTATTTTTGGGGGTCTGAAATAGACTAACCTACGTGACATTATTTCTTAAGGAAGTAAATTCGTTCGGTAATGGCACTTGAGCAGCATTCTGGAACAAATTTTTGGCGAAAACCGAGGGACCACTGTACCTTGAAATTGAGCTCAAAGTAGCGAAAATGTTCGATATTTGCCTATGTTCAAGAGTAAACAAATCACACCATGCGTCCAATACACATCAACTGGCGAGTCTAATATTCTTGCACAAGTGCACTGATATTATTTATACCATTTTTACAATGATGCAGTTGTACAGTAGGGCCCCGCTTTTCGGCGTTTCGTCTTTCGGCGTTCCGTTCATACGGCGAGTTCAAATTATGACCAAAACTTTTGTATAGGGCGAGCGTCTTTCAGATACGGCGCGCGCCACCCGGTTTGTTTACATTTTCCATGAGCACATATCTCTATTATGTAATCATTACTCTTGGGCACATTAACCCTTTGGGGGTCGGTGTCGTACTGGTACGTTTTACGAGCAGGGGTTGGTGCCGTACTAGTACGCCCAAATTCTAGCGGCCTCAATTTAAGCAGAAAACGTCTGGTAGCCATACATATGAAAGAATGGGTCTGTGTGGTCAGTGTGCGCAGTATGAAAAAAATCCTGCAGTACACACTGCATAATGAGAGAAAAAAAACTCTGACCGTTTTTTTCGATTAAAACAGCGACTTTGCAGTCGATTTTCGTGTGGTATTTATTGATGTATTCTCGTTTTCTTGGTCTCATTTGATAGAATGGAAGATATATTACAGAAATAGAGATGATTTTGATTGGTATGACAAAGACAAGTACCTTGAAATTGAGCTCAAAGTAGCGAAAATGTTCGATTTTTGACGATGTTCAAGAGTAAACAAATCACACCATGCCTCCAATACACATCAACTGGCGAGTCTTATATTCATGCACAAGTACTCTGATATTATTTATACCATTTTTACAATGATGCAGTTGTATACATAACAGTAAATCTTCTATTTTTTGTGAGAATAAAAATTCAAAATGAAAAGCAAAAGTAATGAAACAGGGGCCTGGAGACGTGACTAATGAACAGAGAACATGTTATTTTAGTGCCAGGAATGTCTGCCTTGTTTACTCTGGACCCTATTTTGAAATTGGCATCGTTTGAAATTTGTGTGAAATTGGAAAATTGCCATTTTCTGACCACTATTCTGGGTAGATGAAATTGATAAATAGGCGGTTTCTTGTACTCAATCGATAGAAGAAATGGAGTTCTAGCAAAATAGCTATAATTTTAGGAGACTGAAACATTGGAATTTGTCGAAAATAGGGCTCAAAGTGGGCAAAATCGCCGATTCGTAAGTGTCATGGCTACCGCTAACTTCGCGAAAGCATAATTCCGTTAGTTTTCGATCAAATTTCATAATTTTGGTGGCGTTATGATCGGAAAAAGATTCCCTATCATTTCACAAGAATTTTTTTTTTTTTTTTTTCCAAAAAATTTTCGAACCCAGGAACACTTTCCTGAGAAGGCCTGTCGACCCCCAAAGAGTTAAATGTCCAATTTTACGTCAGTATAGACATTTTCATTAATCCATCTATGATATACTCTTCAAAATTATATGAGAAACACGTTACATAGCATATAAACATGCTGTTTATATGCTATGTTTATATGCTATATAGGTTTGGTTGCCGGGCAGAGGGAAAACATTACGTAATACTAATAATAATCACTCTTGCGCACATTAAATGTCTTATTTTACGTTAATATAGACATTTTCATTAATCCATCTATGATTTTTTCTTCAAAATTATATAAGAATCACGTTACATAGCATATAAACATGCTGTTTATATGCTATGGTGTTGCCGGGCAGAGGGAAACCATTACGTAATACTAATAATAATCACTGTTGCGCACATTAAATGTCTTAATTTACGTTAATATAGACATTTTCATTAATCCATCTATGATTTTTTCTTCAAAATTATATAAGAAACATGTTACATAGCATATAAACATGCTGTTTATATGCTATGGTGTTGCCGGGCAGAGGGAAAACATTACGTAATATTAATAATAATCACTCTTGGGCACATTAAATGTCTTATTTTACGTTAATATAGACATTTTCATTAATTCATCTATGATATTTTCTTCAAAATAATTTAAAAAATGCATTACATAGCATATAAACATGATACATACACCCACAGAAAAAAAATTGACAAATATGATATTTGTTTACAAGCGACTTTGTAGAAGTCGGAAGAATTACGTTTTCTAGTCAAACATTGAGGGATAACTGTAGAAAAATATTCCTTTCATATGCCTTCACTCTATATATAGTTATTCACGACCCTTTTTGGGTTTAGTACTTCTTTTTTTTATGATAATAATAATGGTAATACTATCATTAACTCTAAAAATAGTGTGTTGCATGAGAATGGGAGTGTTGCTGTTTGTTTATTTTGTACTAACTTGTACACAATGTAAGAGTATTTGTATTGTGAGGTAATTATTATTATAATAAAAAAATTATTTTGAGGTAAAAGTCTCACAAACTCTTACAAACGTATGTGAATGAACTAAAAGTGGACACGTATTAATCGCATTCATTTCGCCTGACCGAGTGATTGCCTACTACATGTTCAGTTTGTTTTTTTACCTTCTCTGAACTCCGTATCTCGTTCTCTCTCTCGTTTACTCTTTCGTTTACTAGTTGGCTCTCATTGACTATGGCGTCTAAGCTTAGTTGTGATAAAAAGAGGAGTCGTAAGCCTCTTACTTTAAGTGCCAAGTTAGAAATGATTAAACTCAGTGAACTGACTTTTGGGTTATCCTGGGTTGTCTACGCATATTTGCTATGTATGATAATCTATGTAAACTGTATTTGTGTATACCTGAATGAACTTACTAACAAGGTATATGTTGATCGCTGAGATAGCCATCAAATACAGTTACATATAGCAGCATATGTGTAGAGAACCCAGGATAACCCAAGAGTGTACTCACCTAATTGTGGTTGCAGGGTCGAGACTTAGCTCCTGGCCCCGCCTCTTCACTGACCGCTACTAGGTCCTCTCTCCCCTGCTCCATGATCTTTATCATACCTCGTCTTAAAGCTATGTATAGTTCCTGCCTCCACTACATCACTTGCCAGACTATTACACTTCCTGACTACTCTATGGCTGAAGAAATGCTTCCTAACATCCCTTTGACTCATCTGAGTCTTCAACTAACACTCTTGCTAGGAGCTAATGCTGCTGGGGATTGCAAGTTAAAACCTATGATAATTTATCACTCAGAGAATCCTAGGCCCTAAAGAACTATGCAAAAGGTAGCCTCCTGTTTATTATAAATCCAATTCAAAAGCTTGGATGACTACTGATCTTTTCATAAATTGTTACAGACTATTTTAAGCCAATGTTAATACTTTAAGGTAAGTAATAAGTGTACTCTGTGTATATTACTTTTATTGTGTTTTAATGCCTAGTGCTATTGCTAACTTAATATAAGTTAATGTAAGCTTGTTGTCTGGCATTTATATGCATTTAGAAGTGGAAAAAAATGGCGTTCTGCTTTTCGACGATGTCTGCTTTAAGGCACTAGCCTGGAACCTAACCTGCCGTATAAGTGGGGCCCTACTGTATACATAACAGTAAATAATTTACTTTACTTTCATTGTTTGC